>JALIZH010013357.1:0-173007 GCA_030522465.1 Rhipicephalus appendiculatus | reverse complement strand
GTCTCAGTATCAGAGGAATACTGGTGGGCTACGAGAACAGCGCGTCAGATACGGCACAATTTTGCCAAGTCATTGCCTGTTAACGCCCCAGGAGTTTCACGATAACATCCATGCAATTATAATGCGGTATCTCTCACCCTCTAACTATTCTAGGCGACTTCAACTACCGTTCCATAATGTGGACGTCATCGTTACCGGAAGTACTACCATTTCCTTCCAAGAGCTAATACTTTCCTTGATACCTGCGACCTTCTTAATTTTACGCATATGGTGAATAACCGAACTCGCGTTACGAGTTCCCCTCATTGCACAATATCGACTTGATTCTTACAACAAAGCTCGAGAATATTGATTCATTAAATTCACTTCCTTGTCTCAGCGGTCACCGTTTGCTGCAGTTTTACATACATCACAGCGCATCAACTGCTCCTAAGAAACGCGAGGTAATCTACGACTACGACGCCGCAAACTTTGATGCAATCAACCACAAACTCTCCCTCTTTTATGACGCTTAGCCTGCATAACGTTGACGTTATAACCGTGCAGGAAAACTGACATCTGTTTGTTAACAAAATCTGCAAATTTACTCGAACCTTTGTTCCCAAAAAGTTCATACCTGTAAGCTCTTGCTCAGCCTGGTAAAATACATACTTAAAGCGTCTTTCATCCAAAAACAAACGCTTCTTTCGTGCTGCTAAACTCCGAGGTACACAGGAACGCTGGCGTGCCTGCAAAAGCGCTGCGCAAGCTTATTTATCATTAGTTTGAGACGTTAAAAGTAACCTTATATCAAATAGTCTGCCATCAAGGCTTGGAAGTCACCCGAGAGTGTTTTGCAAAACGTTAACAGATACTAACGACAGTGAAATTGCACTTGTTGACTCAGACGGCTTTCCCATATCTCCCGAGAAGTGGGCAACACATTTTAACAAAACTTTTGTCTACCACTTTTTAGTAGCGTCTACTTCTACTACTGCCTGTTTGTCAATGTGCAATCATCCATCAATGCCTGCTATTGTGGCTAAAGCTCATGGCATTGCAAAATTAGTTGAATCACTCCGAGTGTCCTCTGCTTGGGGTGTTGACAAGATAAACCGAATATTTCTTAGCGAGAAAAGTATACCTCATCTCTTTTTTTTTTGAGCAAAATATTTACCAGTTGTTTGGATGAAGGTGTAGTGCCATGCGTTTGGAAAGCGGTAGGGGTGGTTCCACTTCATAAGTCAGGAAGCAAGCATTCTGTCACTAATTACCGACCTATTTATCTTACTTGCATACCATGGAAACTTTTCGAGCATATAACGTTCTCGAACTTGGTCACCTTTCTCGAATCAAACTCGTTCTTTAACATGTCGCAGCATGGATTAAATTTTTCTCATGTGAAACGCATATAAAACATTGATTAGGCCTAAACTCAAATATGCATCACCCATTTAGAATCCTCATCAGATCTACCTCAGCGTCGCCATAGAATCCGTAGAGAATCGCGCCCTAAGGTATATTCATTAATCATTCTCATACGATATCAGTGTTTCGTCATTAAAAGCAGATTCTGGTTTGGACTCGATGAGACTTCGCCGTCGTATCGCGAGCTTATCATTACGTCATAAATTCTATAACAGTTCACTTCGCCAAGCACCTTACGTTCTACCTCCTATGCGCATTTCACTCGCACAGGCCCATTTAATGTTGCTCGTCCAAGTGCACGCACTGTCGCTTGCTCGTCATCATTTTTTCCCATCGCACAGCCAAAGACGAGAACGGCCTTCCCCACCACATCGCTTCCATCGCCACTTCACCTGCTTTCATGGAAGAAATGACAACATTTATTCGTTGACAAATTCTGTAATTTTGTTTGTATAACCACCCCTTATGTAACACCCCTCCGGGGTCCTTAAGGTAAAAAAATTAAATGATATGAAACGCAGTTGCTTTGTTCTACATGCCATTCTAGATCGGGGTTCGTTGAACGATCGCATTTTTTAAAGATTTTTCAAAGGCTTTTGACAGGATTATTCCCCACCTAATCGTCTACAACCTTAGGGCACTCAAAACTGAAGCCGGAATTCTTACTTGGATTGATGTTTCCTTAACTATTCGCTCAATACGCTATTGCTAATAATTACAGCTCACTCCCTGCTCCTATCACTTCTTGTGTGCCCCAGGGCTCTTTCATGTGTCCCTTACTTTCAGCAGTGTGGCTTTTGGGCCAGTTGGTACATGATGTGTACTGAAGGTTTCCAGCAAGAAGGACGTAACGCACAGGACCAGCGTTGTCCTGTGTGCTACTTTCTTATTGTGCTCGCGTATGAAACTTGCTGGAAACCCTTGCTTTTTCTTATTTATAGTAATGATTTACCCCATGTTGTAACCTCTTTCGTTCACTTTTTCGCAGACGGTTGCGTTGTTTAGCTGGAAATTTCAAGTAAATTCAACGTTAGTTCTTGGAAAACTGCGATTAATAATATTGCTAGCTGGTGCAGAACTTGGCACATAGACATAAACACTTACAAATGTAGTATTTAACGCATTTAACGAACTACAGTACTTCTTGCTAGCAACACCTGAAACAATGCTACTGTAGATTCTGTTAGTTCGTATAAATACTGAGGATTCACATAACATATCCCTATAACATCCTATTAATGTGAACTAACAGACAATGATGCCAAGGAAAGTATAGGGTATGTTATTAGAAGTAATTGTAATGTAAATGTATTGTCTCTTAGTTCTCATTGATATTGTGTGTAACAAATGAAACGGGCCCCTAAATTTACACTTCTTTCCTTTATAACATTCCATGTTATTAAAACTAGGAACCGAAAGCTAGGGTACCTACGACGCAACGTATGTCGCGTCCCTGAAGCCGTGAAACTAGTTTTGTATAAAACACTACTACGTCCAAAACTGGAATATCAATGCGCCATTTGGGACGCTTTTCTTTTGCACGTGCTTGAAATGGGGCAGAATAACGCAGCACGCTTCGTATTATCTAACTACCACTGCACTAGCAGTGTCATGTCAATGAAAATCAACCTTTCCTTGCAGTCAATTGAATCACGTCGCTAAGCATCTCGTCTCATACTTTTTCGTAAGATATTCAATCACCCAGCTTCGAAAGCTGAGTTTTTTATGACTCCATCTTATCGCCCAGCTCGTTTAGGTCATCATAATGACGTACATGTTATTAGCTGTCGTACTAGGACTTTCCATCATTTCTTTTTCCCACACACGTCCAACGACTGCAACCACCTACCCTCCGGCATCGTTTCCTTTACATATGACTTGTTTTCTTCCGCCATACACAAATAATTAGTTGATCACACGGGAAGTGTATATATATATATATATATATATATATATATATATATATATATATATATATATATATATATATATATATATATATATATATATATATATATATATGTGTGTGTGTGTGTGTGTGTGTGTGTGTGTGTGTACGTAGATTATGAAGAGTCTGTCGTCGGTTGCCGTAAAAGAAATAGGCAAAAGGTATGCGCGTCTAAAAAACTGCTTGTCGATGTTTCGACCGGAGACCGATCGTCATCAAGACCTACATCAAGACCTCCATCATGAAGATAGGTCTCTGATCGAAACGTCGGCAAATAAACAGCTTTTTAGACGCGTATACTTTTTCCCATATATATATATATATATATATATATATATATATATATATATATATATATATGCGTGTGTGTGTGCATGTATGTATGTAGATATACACGAGGGCCATTCAAAAAGGAAGGGCTGTTTGGTCCCACCAAAAAGAAATATTCGTTAGTAAAGGTTTCTATTGGCAGGTTTAGTTTAGTACAAACCTGTTTCACTTTCCTACACCATAACCGTGAACTTCTAAGCACTTTTTCGTACCGCTGCAGCAGTTTCTTTAGTCCCTCTGCATAGAAGTTGGCCGCCTGGAAAATTTTTAGCTGTTTGAGTTGGTCGGTAAGCATTTTTGGTACCCAGCTTGCACACACTTCTTGAATATTGAATTTTGAGCGTTTCAATTACAATCGTGTAAATTGTAGAGCGGTCAACAAAAGGAAGTCTATCCGACGAACTACAAACAGTCAGTCGTTGATCTAATCGCCATTCCCGGTCCATTTGTCGAACACTTTCATTGGCCTTGATGCTGAGCCTGCCACTCCGCTCTTCGTCGTGCAAATCGTGCGGCCATTTGTCAAGTATCGGCACCATTTTCTGACCTTTCCTTCACTGATCAGTGTAGGTTCATAAACTAGGCACGACTCCCCATGAATTTGAGAAGGTCATGACCCTTTGCCAGCGAAAATAGAATCACTGCTCGCACTTCCCAACTGGCGGGCGCAACGATTCTCGCGGACAGTGTCATCTCCGTTGCCCGTCAAGCAGACGACTACTGAGCCAGAACAATAACTTCAGCACGTTGCTGAAGAATAAACAGATGGCCTTGCTCAAATAAATCTGTATTCTGGCGCGTACATATTTAGATATTAAAAAACGGCCCTTATGAATTACCTTCTTATATATATATATATATATATATATATATATATATATATACTGAGAGGGAGAGAGAGATAGAGAGAGAGAGACAGACATAGTCTACTTTACTTGCTCCGTGTTTCTTACCGTACCGAAATTTGCGTTCAGTTGTATTAGCCTAACATTGTATGTTCAGATGTATTAGAATCCTTGGGATTTAAAAACAGCGCAAAATAGAGACAAGGGACTTAGAATCATTAGAATCATTATTATTTCGATGTTATTTTTGTTTGATGTTGTTATAATTTTTTTTCTATTCTATGTACTACACTCCGCCCTATAAGGCTTTGTGCTATTAAGGGTAAAATAAGTAAAATGAAATATGCAAGAAAGCGCGTTTGTGGTCGCATTTCAACCTATAGTCGCGAGAAGGGCGCTGGGAGACATGATTTGCAGTCAGAAAGTCTCTCAGAAATAAAATATCAATGGCTGAATGATGGACAGAAAGTAAGAAATAATTCACTAAATTCATAGCTACATAGTCAGCAAAAGTTTTGGACATTGCCGGGCGATCACTTCTCACTTTCATTATAGTATTAGCTACGTGTCAGGCTTACCAAAAAAACGACAAAAGGCTTGTGGGTATACTATATGAAATTATAATCCATGTTTTTTAAGGCTGATTACCAGAAACAGATGACTAGATTAATTTGGTATAGAGTTTGTAACAAGAATATGCATTGTCACTATTGCCATCGCAAAAGATTAGACACATCCCTAGCTCTTGCAAATGTGCCACATTAAAACGACAAAGAGAGCGTAGTTGGTACCCACAGAGGCGTAGGCATCGTATCCTCTGTAAGGTGTCCCGGCAGCAGGGTAGCCACCGAAGCCAGCGCCCTGGTATCCGGCTTGTGTGGGCTGCTGGTGGTGGACTAGTCCGTGGGCTTGAACCACGAGGTAGACGAACAGCAGTTGCACCTGAAATGCCGCAAGAAAACTTTATTGCGTCGACAGCACGAGTACAACAATTCAAACCCTGCTTTGGGCTCTCCTCCCTGTGTGTACACAGCTAAATTACTGATCTGCATTGTTTCCGTAGGCAGTAAGTTCCTTAGTTAATGGTACTCACTTTAACAGGCAAACTAAACGATACCTTTGTTACGCAAGATATGCTTGTAAAAAGGTATCAAACACCGAGGTATCAAAACTGCTTCTTACAATAGCCGCCCTTGTAGTGAGCCCTACGTCGTCAATTTCTCTGTTTTGTTAGAGCCCCGAAATGCTTGATTACTTCACTCCGTGTTTTATGTGTTCGCTTCATGCCGTCCTCCTTTCCCTTTTCGAAGGCGAAGTCCCTTGCGTGTGCCGTATTTTTGTGCGTTTTTTGTAATTGTTGAAAAGGAACATTTATAGGCGTTGACGATATTGTTTTCTTTCCTACTTTTTTGCGTTCTTTGTGCCTCGTTTTAGTTTGTTCCACAACATTAGCATTCAGTTCAAAAGATCCATTTAGCACCCGCCGTAACTTCAAAAGCGGATATCTCGCTTTCAGCTAAAGCTTGTTGAATTACCGCTGACTAAACAACACTGAATTAAATACACCTTTAGAAAAAGCATATGAAACCCGGAAACAATGCATAGCTGAGTTTTTATTTTTGTAGTGATGTAGCATAACTGCGTTCTCATTAAGACTTGCGGTCCACACTACTCGAACGCGTCAACTAAGCGCGCACTTTCTCGCACCTTAGACGTTTTACTTTTCTCGTAATTGATAGCATGATATGCATCAGACCTTGTAAATGTGACAGTTTGTGCAATCGGACCACCACACTGCGCACTTGGTATTCATTAAATTTAATTTGTTTTATATGGTCGCAGAATTTTGCTAAATATTTTCCTCGGTGAAATGGTTAGCATCATAAAATTCTCACCATTGCCGACATTTCGACGTTTGCCGAGATCCGGGACGTATTTTATACCAACACTGCTACTGTCCACCGAGCGACGTTGATGCGACGAAGGATGTCTTCTCACCACTTCTCGTGGGCCACTCGCTTTTATACTCCAGCGGGCGACTTTCGTCTGGTTGTTGCGTATGCGCGACAGCCAGTTGCGACTTAGTTTTTCTGGTTTTTGCAGAGCCCTCCCTTTCCTCAGTCTCATCTTACAACACTTCACTGTCGTGTAGGATGTCACCTTGAGTACTCATTTTACGCAAGACGCGGGTCCACTCCGAAACTAATCTCTAGATGCACGTCGAGGGCAACTGTATTTTTTTTCACCGAGCTGCTGTTGAGAAGCTTGGCTGCAACGGTTTGTTTTTTTCTTTAGTTTTCAGCGTTCGGGAATAGTTTACAAAGACATTGTGCGAACATGTGCATTTATCTGCCCGCCGAATGAACCCATGCAGCCTCCTTGATTAGCGGCTAACAACTTCCATTACCAGCCGTGGTAGATTACCAAGTATGCTGTCACGCGGCTGAGCTGATGCCCGCTGGTATAGTTCTCGGTTTTTGCAGCCACATTTCGGTGGTGCCTAAATGCGAAAATCCCCATCTAGTGAACTTTAGGTGCACTTGAAAGAACCTAGGGTGGTCAACTTTCATCGTGACAAGGTTTTTTCACATGAAACCACAGGACATGAACTAAAACAGGAGACGACGACACACACACAGCGGAAACTATCAACAAATGTTTCTAAGTTTAAGCACACAATTTTTATACACCGCACAGGCGCCACCAGGCATGCACAACAACCAACTTCTTAGAAACGCAAGCTCATTGCTAGATGAGTTGACAGACAGCCTGCCGACGGATTCGGCACCTAAGACAACAATATTTTCAGCTTCAGTGATTTGTCTCGTCAACTTATCATTCATAGATGAGACAACAGTACATGCGCTGAAAACAGGTATACAGCCACATGTCTTACTACGTACCGCAAGCCATCCATCACGTCCATTTTTTCACAGTGTTCTTATGCTCTGTAAGCTTACATTAACACACCTTCCGGTCTGGCCTATATACATCATACAACAATGAATGGGGATCCTATAAAGAAGATTACTCTTGCAAGGAACATAGGTGACCATGTGCTTCTTAGCGCACCATGGGACGATCTCTGCGTAGAACACGTTCATTTACTGTAAAGTGCAATATCAATTATTCCGCGTATATGATATTTCCTGTGGTAGTCTAAGTAGAATTGAGAACTTCGGGGATGCCAACCTTCAATTTCCAAACGCCACAATGAGCACTCCGTTCAGTATGGTTGTTTCTGTCCTTACGACTGATTTCCTTGATAACGGTTTTTTCACGGCACGCATCGTAGAGGGAGAATGCAAACGTTTCTTGAAGCCGATTCGCGCACCACGCGCATAATAGACGCGGAGTGGAAACGTTTATTTTCTCGGAGCTTTGCACGACTACGACGGCGCCCATTCCTGCGTGGGTGCTCCGCAGCTTTATAATTGTCAGTCGCGCAAGCCTACTGGACACAGTTACTCTAATAATGGGTACATTTGCGTTATCGCGCATGCGTCCTCCTTTGGCAGAAGTGCGCTGGAGAATTTCCAAAGGTTTAGTTGCTTTAACGTGCGAAACAGAGAAACAAGATACATTCCACCATAGTTTTCTCGTTTGATCGCATAAACGATAATTCCTGGACTTTAAACAAAGAAGCCTGCTCTTGACAGCATGCTAATTTGGGAAGGTTTCTTTGTTTCGCTATTGAGCATTCTATCTAGTGAACAGTTCGAGACGCCGTAATTAGGTGCGCTTATTTCGTGACGTTTTAACAACGAGATGCATGATCGTGAGATCCTCGCTTCTCTACGAAAGCCTGACTGTACTCACTATAGACTGTCCAATAAAAAATTCTAAATAGACAGCGGGAATCTCGCATTCCATTCCCAATTTAACGACGCCGGTAAACGAGACACTTTAAGGAAGAGAACATTTAAATCGATTACGATGCCAGCTACGCTCCCAACAAACCACACCATCTCCCTTGGATCTCCCGAAATGACCCGAATGTGGAGCTCCCAAATTTATGTTTCTTTAAAATTGGCAAAACGTGTTTTCTGGATATAAACAAACAACTAAAAAGTTACTGAGCACCAAAAAGAGCCCCAGAAAGTGATTGCGGGACGAACGATTTTCATAAAAACGCCATCAAAACAAAACAGCCCGCACTGATCCCCGAAATGCCCTTCAGGGAGCAAAGCACTTGTGTGAAAAAAAAAAAAAACTGAAAAGAAAAGCCGCGCATGCGCACTTGCTGTTGGCTTCGCGCATGCGCGCTTTGTGACGCGCTCGGTCTTCTTGTCTGCCGTCTTTGTGTAGCCGTGGTTTTTCATTGGGTTTCTGTGCTCCATTGCATGCTATGTGGATTCGTGTGGTATTGCACATGTCATCGTCAAAATTACAGGATTTTTGTGGATTTGCATCGCTACAGAAGGTATGTACGACCATCTCGATGCGACGAAGTTGCAATCGGATATTTGTGTTGTGCGTGAAAGTGGTGTAAGTTCAATAGTGCGTGCGAGCGCAAAGTTCTGTGTTCACGGCTGCTGTCTTTGTTTCCTTTCCACTAGGACGAGTCGAAAGAAAACGCGGGCGCGACGAAAACCTAAGAACCCGTTTGAGATTATTCGTGACATAATTCGCTTGTTTTAGGCCGTAGCAATGGAAAAAGTTTGCCTTGCATTGAGGTTTGCTCCGAAACAGTACATGTTTTTCACACGTGCTAATAAGATTCTTCTCGCATCTCGTGTATTTTCTGCATGCGAGAAAGCTTTTAAAATATTATTATATACACGAAATGTAAAGTAGAAGAAATATAATGATAGCCTTCATATCTTGGTTTCTGCTTACACGTATGTGCGAGTATAAGCGATAATGCCGACTTCATGCTCTGACTAAAGATACAGGAATTATTCCGTCTTTTATGCACAATTCATGATGTCCTCTGGCTGTTCACGTGCATGACACCACGAAGAAATAACCTCTGGATTGTTCCATATATGAGGGTAGTGAAGTCTCCTACTTCGCTTTGCCACGTAGTCGCACGCCCGTTATGCCTTGCCTTGCATCGCTATCGTGTGCGATCATCTGATTTCACTTCGTTTTGTGTGTTCTTGGCTGCTCAAGAGGGGAAAGCAGCATGTAGTCGAACAGCCCAAAATAACTGATAGGCTCAAGGTTTAGTGCTATATTGTCCACGTGTTATATACGGAAATAACTCGCGAGGAAGAGATAGCTCCTGTACGAAGGGTAAGAAGGCGAGAAAAAAAAAAGACACTCTCTGCTTTGAACTCGTAGTGGATTATGGGCCCATTAAATTAAGGCAATTCAGCCGACAAAACTGTCCCAAAGTGTTTGAGTTTGGCCCAGGGCATTTGCATCGAATGTTTAACTATTCATGTAATAAATTTATTATACTTGTTCATGCGCTTAGAGAAAGGTATATATGGGCTGCTTAACTCGAAAAACAATTTTTATGAGTGGTAAAAGTGCACTGGATACGATCACACAACGAAGGAACACACACGCAGACACATGGCGCTACTTTCAACAGTTTGTTTTGTGATCCCCATAGGCGTGCGCACGGGGGTGGGCTGGAGAGGCTTCCCCTTCAGTCACCTAAGAGAGGGGGGGGGGGGGGGGGGCGTAAAGTCTGCCCCATACATTGCCTTAATAGGGAGAGGGGCGCTGGAACGAACCTTCGCCCCCCCCCCCCCCCCCCCCTGAAGGGGAATCCTGCCCCCCGCTTATGGTGATCCTTACACCACTTATTTAGTACATCTGCTGCGCAGAATAACAAAATATCAATAGACAACATCAGGAACACCACGAAAATCACATTCATTTTCTGTCAGCGCGATAGACGGCTTTTCAATCTCCATTGCTCATATACTCTCGCGTGTAAGTTGATTCCTAATTCTCCGCACAATTATGCACGTGTTGAACAAAGAACTTCTTACAATGCATTGCTAGGAATCCACCTGCCACGTTTCTAGTATTGCAATGGTGTTCACGCAGCCGATCACTCAGTCAGCGAGTGTGTTGTCTGCCGCTATCTTGTGGTCGCAGCTCGTCGCAGCCACGCTGGACAAATCGGTCGCAGCCTGAATGACCGCTGCGTGAAGACCATTACAATGCTGGAAACGTGGCAGATGGTTTCCTAGAAATGCATTGTAAGAAGTGCGGTTTCCTTCCTTTGTTCAACACGTGCAGAATTGTGGGAAGAAATAGGAATCAGCTTACACGCGGGATTATAGAAGCGGGGGGAGCTGGAAAAGATGGGTGACAAGCGCATTAGCATGCCGTCTTTCGCGCTGACACAAAAGGAATTTGATTTTTTCGGTGTCCGTCATGTTGCGTAGTAATTTTCTGTTACTTCTGCGCAACAGACGTGCTCATCTTTTGCTATATAAGTCATGATGGGATCACAAAATAAACTGTGGAAAGAAGTGTTGTATATGTGTGCGCGTGCGTTCCTTCGTTGTGTGATCGTCTCAGGGGTGCTTTTATCGTTCAAAGAAACGGACTACCAACGTGCCCAGATTACCACCGTGGTCGGAAATTAACCCATTTTCAGAAGCTGACTCTCCATGTATGCTTCTGCGAAATATGCGCTATGTGATGACATTGTGTATGATATACCAATAAACCCACTTTGCAACAACAGCAATGACCCATATTGATTTTGTGAAATATGACACACAAATAATGCAAACTGCTTAAGAGTCAACATTCATAACTTATGTTCTCGTCTCGCATTGTTGTGCATCTTAATAATTACTAAGAACTACCATCATACCATGCTAGTCAAGCAGCGCACTCAAAAGAACGAAGAAGAAAGAGGCAAGAAAAACTCTTCACTCGCTGCATTTGCTACGACTATCGTGGTTTTTTTGTGTCTCTCTATTGAGGTTAGGCTGTGGTACACAATTAAAAGGAAGTGACATTTGATGTCAAGTTTTAGAACACTGTTTAAAAAAAAAAAATGTGCTTAGGCTGCAATTACTTTACGTAAGCTGTACTCGTTCTCTTGTATATTCGTTTTGTATATGTGGCAGGCGGCACATGAGTTTCGAGGACAGGGCGCACGCGGAAGGGTACACACAGTGTTAACAATGCTGTAGGTGTCTCAAGATTGTGTTCTGTGGTTCTGCTTTCTTTCCGATATTTAAAAACAGAGCAAGATGAGAAAACCTTGCAATGAAGATTCTTCTATTTGGGCTAGATTGCGCAAGATCAGCTGAAAATGAATCATTTCTGTATTTACATACTTATTTATGCCAGTCCTCAAGGCCCTGGGCATTTATTAAAATGTATATTTTTGCAATGAGTGTAATCAGTTTTAAAAGTAAACCTCGTTTACTTAGCACAAATGTCACAAACACGCATTACTACAACGAAGCGCATTTTTTCTGCGGAGCATTTACATGTGTAAGTGCACCTGCAAACCAAATTTTGTGTACTTAAATCCAGTGGTGAAGCCAAATGCAGGAGTGCCACGGTGCATTGTATTCACCGGTGTGCCACTCCCGCCCATGCCCATGGCTACACCACTGGATTTAGGTGCATGAAATTTGGCTGACATGTGCATTTAGATGTCTAGATGCCACACACAAAAAACCGCTTCGTCATTATGAATAGAAGCCGAGATATTAATGAGAAACCCTTATTTAGAGGTCTCTGGGATGACACCAAAGTTGGAAATTGCTGGTTGCTAAAGCGTACTCGGGACGTTTTTTGGCGCTGTAGGGTTTTTTCTGGGAAGTAGTATATGTCCCACCTAAACTTTTTTGGGACATTTTCGGGAGGTTGGTGGTTTGTTGGGCTGTTTCTCACACACACACATACACATACACGCGCGCGCGCACACAGCACACACACACACACACACACACACAGTTGCCATTTGCGCGGGCGCGCGCACAAATGGCAACTGAGCACGGTGGAAGAAAACCACAAGGGTATGTCCTGTGCCAACATAGAAGAAAAGTCATGAAGTAATGGTTTATGACAGGGCTAATATACCTTTGATGATATTCTCGCCCCTTAAAACGCAAAACACATTAAAGCAGCAGGGAGAATGCACTTTTCTTAGTTGTCTCTAGCAGAAGTAAGGGGACTTCACATCGCACATACTCCACCTACACGGTTTACCGTATTTGGAAAACGTGGGCTCGCAGCTGCCGCCTTATCTGTCAAAAGTGTTATCTTAAATTTTGATCTGAGTTTAACCTTGACGCTAACAACTTGAGATTCTTGGTACTAGAACTCTCATCCAAATTCACGGCATTAAACATTGTCTAAAGTTTTGAGTCATTTATAATGTGTTTCTTCGGAAGATATTACAATTACTATGCTAATCTGTATAGAAATGTTGTGTTGTCACGGAAAATCGTTTCTGAAGTTTTCTTTATCTGTTCACTGGCAGCTACATTGGAGAGAGCGGGGACGCATCAAACCAGCAGTCACAAATCAAGGTTGGTGACGACGGGTGCCTGCGTCGCTTCTGCGAAGAAGCTTGCATTGTGAGAATTGGGCTTAGCCAAGCAGAGGGGGGGGGGGCACATCCAGCACATGCAACCCCCCCCCGCCCCCACCCCCCACATCTTGAGACCAGGTTTCGGTGCGACGAAGCTAACCATAGTTTTACGCAACATTGAAGCATATTTTGCTTATTCGCATCTAAATACAATTCATAATCTCTTATCGAATTTATTGTGTAGGAACCATAACTGAAACATCAATGAGCGTTTAAGCTTGGCGTTTATGTTTATGAAGGGTAAGAGCGCACTGAAGACGAACACACAATGAAGGCACACACACGCACACACATAGCGCAACTTTCAACAGTTTATTTTGTGATCTCGACACTACTTATAGGGCAAACCATGAGCACATTTGCTGCGCAGAAGTAACAACATTACTAAGCATCATAACGGACACCAAGGAAATCAAATTCTTTTTTTTTTGTCAGTGCGATAGAGGGCATACTAACGCGCTTGTCACCCATCTTTTCAATCTCGTCTGCTTCGATAAGCTCGCGTGTAAGCTGATTTCTATTTCTTGACACAACTGTTGAAACTAACGCTATGTGTGTGCGTGTGTGTGCCTTCATTGTGCGTTCGTCTTCAGTGCGCTTTTACGCTTCATAAACATGGAATACCAACGTGCCCAGATTACCACCTTGGTTAACAACACCCACAAGTCCTTGTCCGTGACACCAGTGCAAGAAAAGAAACTCCCCAAAAGAAACCAGAACAATCTGATGATTTTCAGTGCCAGATCATGCGAGGCCTTTGGCATGACTCTGAGAAGGTTGTGTAAAACCCATCTATGGAAAATATTACTGCTCGGTCTACAAAATTTGGGTTCGTATCGACAAAAACGCCTAACGCTAAACATTTTCGTAAAGGAACATGTACGCCAATCGCGATGTAGGACATATCTTTGGTGAAGCTGGCTGACCAATGAGAAAACGCGCTTACGAAGGAGAAGTTTTCTAAATTCAGCACCTCGTAATCTGATCCTTCACTGCAAAGGCTACCAAGGGATTGTGTCACACCAATAAGTAAACCTTCAAATCTAGCAGGTTCCGCCACGAGAGCACCACAGGTTCACAGCATGAAGATGTGTTTGCAGCCAAACTGAGTGTATCCAGTTGGATCATGGGTTTTTGATCACTGCAGGCAGGCGTCCTTCACAATTACCGAAGTTACGTATGATTTCCAAATATTCATTGAGATCTCTTTTAAGCCACTCTAAACTTGAAGATGTCTGACGGGCTGTCTGATATACCAGCAGGCAGTGCTGCTTCAACTGCTTTCGTGGATTCTGACAGTGTTGTAGGCCTTTCTGATATTCAACTCGACCGAGTATGCTTGCCTGTGGTAATGATCAGACGTTTTCTCATGCGTGTGCCTAGGTTCACTCATGTGAAAGTTTGACGTTACTTTAATACACATGAATTTCACCTTTACAGGAATAACTTCAGTTTTAAAAATGCAAATGAGACATTGTCGGACAGCTCTTTTGTGAGACTTGTTGGACAATTTGTTATAATGCAGTGGTAATGTTCTGATTGTTGAGAGAAAATAATGGTTCAATTTATCATGAGGTAAATTACAGTCATTTTTTTTTGGCAGGGAAGTATGCTGCATAAGTTATGTGTTCAACTTTGATTGTAAACAACGCAAAAGGAAGCGCTGCTGATTAGTTGTTTACCTAAAATCAGTGATCATAACCCATCCATGTCGTTTTCTCATTCACTCCACCAGCACGAAATACCTTCAGAAAACTATACGCCTCTATGACAAAAGTAATTACCAAGAAATTAACGAAGCCATGGCTTTATTCTTTCCTGTATTCTAGTCAAGCTTTCATGAACATTCCGTTGATGCAACTGGACACGCTTCGAAAATAAGCTAAGTGAACTAACTAACATAATTATTCCGAAAACCACTTTTCGTCCCTCCCAGCAAAAGCTGTGGTTTACGACAGCCCTAAAACGCTTGGAGAATAGAAAAAAAACGCCTTTATCGCTCCGCCAAGAATAGTGGGCACACATATACGTGGGATAATGATTTTGAGGCAGAGAAGTACCTGCACGCATTGCGTCAGGCCAAAGACACATTTTAACATAGCGACCTACCAAACCTATTAATACTAATCCAAAGCAATTTTAAAACATTTTAGCCCTAGTGACACACACGCGATTCAGATAACTAATGAATTAAACGAAATCCTCAGTGATGGCGATTGCGCTAACGCGTTCAACTGCGCCTTTGCAAGAGTCTTTATTAACAAAAAGTCAAATGCACCTGCCGCTTCAGCATCACTTTGTGGAAGTTCTACAATGTCACCTTTCACATTTAATGTAAACAGGTTTTGTGCTATAATTCACAAAATGAAGTGTTCATCTTCCTGTGGTATAGATGAAATTAACGCAAAGATTTTGAAAAACGCGAAGTGCATTACCGCAGCCTTTTTATCTTTGCTATTCACCCAGACTCTTTCTTTACGTCTTATTCCACATGGCCGGAAAGTTGGGGAGGTCATTCCACTCGACAAGTCAAGTAACAAAGACTCCCCGCTAAAGTACTCTCCGATCTCGTTAACAAGCATCACTTGTAAATTCATGGAACATGTCATCTATTCTCTTATCATAATCTTCGTGGGCTTCTGCAATGCCTTTGATAAGGTTCCTCACCAGCGCCTATTATTGAAGCTAAGAAAACTTGCATGCCAGATGTCTCGAAGTGGATTACTGAATATCTCAGTAACCGCTCCCAATCCGTAATTATAATTAGTGACTTATCTAACTCAGTACTATTAACATATTGCGTTCCTCATGAATCAGTTCTTGGTCCCTTATTATTCATAATATATATTGATAACTTACCTTCACACGTCTCTTGTAACATTAGAATGTTCACGGATAACTGTGTCATTTATCGTACTATATATAACACCCACAATCAAATTACTCTGCAGAAAGATGTAGATAACATAGCTACTTGGTATGATGATTGGCTAATGACCCTAAATGCAAATAAATGTAAAGTTAAGTCATTTTCTCCCAGTACTAATCCCATGAAATTTTCTTAGAAAATTAAAAGCACGCCTCTCGCTTCCTCTTTCGGAAGGCCCGTAAGTATAAATAACTTGGGTGAACTGAACTGAAATGATAGCCCCGTATGCTACCTGAACTGAGGAGGCCACCCGCCTTAGGGCTGAAGTACAAAGCCTGGTCGAAAATAAAGTTCATTTCTCTCTCGAGAGAGTGTAAATTCTTATAAATATCTAGGAATCACTCTGCGATGATTTCTCCTGGCATGCTCATTATTTGTAATATAATATCATGAGCTAACCGGAACCTTAGGTTTTCATAGGCGTAATCTTCGTCAGACCCCACGAAATGTGAAATTACTCGCATATCAGTCGCTCGTGAGACCAAAACTGGAATACGCATGTGCCATCAGGGACCTGCATCAATCATATACTTGAAGCTGTTCAGAATCGCGCTACTAGAATTAATTCGCTCAAAATAGTCATGTAGTATCAGCATTTCAGCATTTAAGGCAGAATCCGGTTTAGTTCAGCCTTGTGATCATCAACGCACTCCCAGCCTTGGTGCTCTTTCCCAAGTTCTTTTGCAGCACCCTTAATCAAGCACCATACACTATATACGCGCTGCACGCATTTCTCAACGCACCGGTCATCCGCAGCAGGTCGCACGCCCACGCGCTCGAACTGCTCACTTCTCTGCCTCGTTCATCCCACGAACTGCCAAAGACTGGAACGGCCTTTCTGCTGACATGGCTGCCATTACCTGCTCGTCCTTGTTTCAACAGCATGTAATTAAATCAATATGAATAAAATCAAAGTGTAAATCAGGGGTGAAAAATTGTTAACCCACTCCTTACAAAATTCCTCTTTCGGAAGGCCCGTAAGGTAAATAACTTGGGTGAACTGAACTGAAATGAAAGCCCCGTATGCTACATCATAGCTTAATCATAGTTACTTCAGCAAAACCACGATTCCGGAAAATGGAATGATTTGCAATAAAAAAAATTACACCATCTCCCGCTAAAGGGAACCATGTGTAGATGTGAAGCAGCGGGCGCTAACGCTTACACTGGCGGCGGCGTTGACGCTGGCGCTCATCGCAGCGTTGCGCAGGAGAGAAAACTGGGGAGGCGCAAAGCAGGCAGTGATGGAGCAGTGTTTCCTACTGGAACATGCCAATCGCTGCTAATGGGCAATGAGAGACAGAAGACTCCGACTGGACGCAGAGACCCGCAGTGCGCTTTTAGTTAACGCGCACGCTGCGAATTTTTATTATTCAACAGCGCACAGGAGAAATCTCCCACCGGCGCCACCTTGCAGGTCGAAATCCATTGCCATATATACGGAGTGGCCAGTGAACGGTTGTGCAGCGCGAGCAGTCGGTTTTTTCAACCAAGAAACTCGCTAGCAGACGCTGCCTGCGTCGGCGTCGCGAGGCGAGAGAGGGGGGGAGCGTAGGAGAGGAGAGAGAGGAGGGTACGCGCATGCGCAGTGTGAGTGTGGACACCGCTGGCAGGTATGCCTAGAGGAGAGAGGGGAGAGCGTAGGAGGGGAGATAGGAGGGGGAGGCGCATGCGCAGTGAGGGTGTGGTTGCCGCGGGGAGGGATGCCTAGAGGAGAGAGAGGGGGGAAAGGAGGTTTCTTATTTTTTTTGAAAGGGTTTGCGCATGCGCAGTAAGGGATGTCACGCCGCACACCGGATTAAGCTCGGCCATAAGATGCTTCACATCTAAAAGCACTGCCGTAGAAGATGAGAAACAACTTTTCTTTCGGTAGGGTAGGCATAAAGAAAGCACACAGTTCTTGCCTTCGTAATACTTTATTCATGTTCTTCCTTTACACCCAAAAGGACAAAAAGAACACATTACACATAGAGGCCCGATCGCGGGCATTGTTTTTTTCTCTTTGCCAAGCTCGGCTTGGCGGTCCCTACGTGGGACTAGCCGGGTGGCGCGGGGTCTCCCCTGCGTCTTCTCTGGACCCAAATAAAGTATGCATCATCATCATTACACATAGAGGGACACAAAAAGACAACACGAAGCGGTAACGCTTTGTGTTCTCACTTTGCGTGTCGTGTGGTTTTGCGGTTACCTTTACTAATCATGACTCATCAAGTGGCCCACATGCACACTTTTTTAAGTTGCTCTATACTTGAAGATACTGCAGAGTAGCAACATTACGTATTTTTACGTTAATTTTCATGCGCTTTGGTGTATCTGCGGTGGGCATAGACCAAGGCCTCTCGGACAGAACACGTTATCAGTCACTTTGAGACGTACTCTCTATGACAATTAGTTATGACTAGAGACCGGATTATAGGCAAATGCCTATTTTTTCCTTGCGTTCCTATCGCGCCACTTTGATATATGAGCATGAATTAGGAGTAAAGCAGGGCTTTAACAGTGTTTTTATAGTGCCTATAAATGCCTATTCTTGGGGTTTGTGCCTAAATGTCTATAAGTGCCCATAAATGCCTATTTTAAAAATTGGTGCCTATATGAACGCTATTTAGCCTCAAATTTTGCTTTCGAGTACAGTTTGAGACCATAATTCATGTTACCGGGCAAAATTGACGTTTCGGAACTTTTTGGGATGCAACAACCTAGTTCCCAAGTTCAACAAACATCCGGGAAGCAACCGGTAGCAGCAGTGAAATGGGACGCGCCGGCCACCTTACCCCACCGCACTGACATGGCGCGAGCGGTTGGAGCAGGGGAGAAGAAAATACGCTATTTCTGCAACCCTAAATGGGAGCACGTCCCAGGCGTGTACAAAGGAATGGGGAGAGGAAAATAAAGGCGGGAAGAGGAGAGGGGAAGAAGAGGAGAGTGGCGGCTATGGCCGAGGACGTGGCGGGCGGCTTTTACCGGCGGTTTTCCAGTCCAGAGTTCTCATGGAATTGAAGCACCTCCTTGAAGACTTGGGCGTGGTGGGGGGCAGCAAACAGGAGGTGCCTACGCGCAGCAGCAGGAATATGGAGAGCAAATGCGAAACCATGGAGTGCCGTCAGGGGAAAGTAAAAAGTAGGTAAAAAAAATCAGATGTGCACATGGCTTTTGTTTCGTTCGTAATTTACTCTTAAAGGGCGCTTCCCCAGGTCACATGAGAAATTTTAGTCAGATACTGGAAGTGTTCACGTGCCCAATGAAGAGATTGTACCAGAAGAACTTTTTTAATTGGTTCATTACGAGCCACGAAAGCATGATGCCGGTAGGTGAGCTTGAAACATTTGCCACTCGCAAGCCAAATTCCTTCCCTGCCCTCTTCGGTATCAGAGAAACTCGGAGCCGGAAGATCACACGACGTTGACGCATCAACACGCCATGCGCACGCAATATTACACTATGTGCACATGACATGCCCAAGCCAGGTCGTGCGCACAAGCGGTGTTGTATCGCTTCGGCGTTCGCTCTATAGTGTACTGCCTGTTTCTGTGGGATGGAATCCCTCTATGCATTTGGAGAGGCTGGGCATGGATCCTGTGTCCTTACCACGACACAGCGCGTCGCACAGCTGGAACTGCTGTAAGGGACGACGCACCAAAAACATGCTAAGCGTTGTCAGGGCTGACGCCGGCACGACGCGGGAACGGCGAGAACACGAACACAAAAGAAATATAGGCAGCTAAGTCTCGCATCGCTCTCGATTCGAAGAAAAAAAAACTACAGAAAAACGCGCGCACATTCCGCTTGTATGTTTTAATATTTCTATTAACTTTCATTCTTCTATTCAAGCAACAGATTGCACAAATTACACATGTAGCCTCAAATAATTCTCGCAGTTTCATGTACTACTGTGACATACAGAGGACCATTCCTTGTTGAACTTCACCTCCCCCCACGTTGGAGCGCGCACCCGTGAGATAAAGGGCACGAGGCATTCAGTCTGACATTTCACCTCTTTCCGGGGCGCGTAGCGTTGCAAATCTTGGCAAACGTGATCGTTAGCGCAGTGCATGCATTACACTTCTAGCTCGAAACGCTCAAACCTGGTAAAGGGTCATTTATGGTGTTCACACAAAGAGGAGAAATTAACCTCGCGCTATTAGACCCGGCCAATACGAGGCTAACAGACCTTACTGGCATTTTAGCGGTCTGGCTATTGAATCCTGTGCTGCCCTTCCCAGCCATGCCGAAAAGAAGCAGACCCAGGAGCGTGTTTATTCGATGGTGGACACTTAACTTACCATTCTGGACAATAAAAGGAGAGACCGTGTTCTGGAAACCGTGCCCGAAAAAGGACCATTGCATGGCTACGTTAAATCATTAACGCCTTTGTACAATCATAAAATATAACATCTGTTTCTTTCCTGTCGTAGACCAGGTCACGCACGTCCTTATTCGAAAATTTGAGTTTTTGTAAAAATTTATTGTGCCTGTATTTACGATTTTGGGGGCCTAAAACTGTTTTTTTTCCTGCCTATTTTTGGCGCCTAAAACACGATTTTTAGTGCCTAAAAATCCGGCCTCTAGTTATGACTAACATAACATGACGCTCAACCGCCATGACACCCAACCGATTTGCAACGTGCGCATGGAATGTAAGGTAAAACACTAAGGCGTTTGCGTTGTGTGTCTTCCTTTGCTGTAGCATTGTCCGGCTCAGTATGTTTTTCAAACTTTCCTGACATTCCATGCCTGTTGTGTGAGGGCTGGAAATTTCACGAAATAAATTCATAACGACTTGCCCAGCTTTCAATACTTTTACATTAAAAACACTAATTATGCCCGCGGTGACTTGTACGTTAAAGAAGTTTTCAATGCTCACAGGAAATGGAAAGCAGGCAGTCAGAAAGTATGTCCATAACAGAGCGCTAGCGTATGAATTTTGTTAAGGATTAAGCTGGTCTGCCGCTGCATACAGATGCTTTGGTATGGGTGCAAATTGAGTTTCGGCAAAGTCAGTGAAACGTGCGCTTTCGGTCTCCATTGTGCTTTTCAAAAGTTAATAATCGAATGGTAAGTTGGTGTTCTGGGTTGCAAACTGTGTACGCGTTATACCTTTAGAAGAGCTCCTAAAGGAGCCACATACAGTAACTCTAGAGGACGGCAGCCCGTTAACGCCGCTCATATTAGAAACGCATTAAATATGTCAATAAATGTTTGTTACAGACGAGCCGAGAAAGCGTTTATATTACAGACGTGGCGTATCCGCAGCCCTCTTTCTTAATGCAAGAACGGTTGTCTACGAGCATTTGCTTAAACCCCCCTCCACCTCGCAGAAGCGCTCACGTAAGTTGGCGTCGCAGCCAATGGGAATTTAGGCGTCCCAATTGGGGGGCCGCATTCTGCCCTTCTCGCACAATGTGCAACTTGGAACTGTCATTTTAATTAACATGGTTAATGTGTTTATGCTTGCACGTCTCCTGCAAACTAGAGAATCGCTTGCTTAAGGCAATTACTAAATTTTTATGCATCGATCATCCTTCGTACATCTCACATTGAACCACCTAAATGAAAACCAGCTGGTATTGCAGCCAAAGAAGGTATAGGGGACGTTAATTGTACCGTTTTAAATGTGTTGTAGTGATTGTGATATAGATGTGAAGAAAGGAAAGTGGCCGAAAAAATACAACTTTCCGCTGGCAGGCACAGAAACTGCAACCTTCGGACGTGCAGCCTGCTACAGCCAGGTTTGCTCCCTGCCGGAGGTAAGTTGTCTTTTCGTTGACTTAATTTCTTCACATATCATAATACTACAGTACACTTGAAACAGTACTATTACCATCACCTATATCTTTCGTGACTTCATTACCTGCTGGTTTTCATTAAGGATGTGTGAAACAAAGAAACGAGTCCTCAAAATTCCCTTGCTTAATCTTACGCTGAACTATCACATCTGTTTACAACGTTTTTTTTTTTACACGAAAGTGTTTTATGCCTGGGTCCTCCAAGTATATCCGTTACGGATATGACGTTGATATAATTAACGCTATACCAAATGAGAAAGAAAAATCATTATGAAAATGTTCCCCCGCCGGGAATCGAACCTCTGACTCCTTGGCCCGCGACGAACGGCGCCCGGTTTCTTACCGACTAAGCCACCGACGCAGCTGGAGAGCAACCTGCGAACGCGCCTTTTATCTCTCACACATTCTCTCTCGCATGGTGCTCTCTGTTGGCGTGGCTTAGGCGTTGCGGGTCTGTGTCGCCGCCTGTGAGCGGGGAAGGAAGTAATGCGGCATGGCACTAGTGCCGATAGCGAATAATTAGTCGACGGCGCACAATCTCGGAGGCCATGCTTAAACTGCGTCGCCATCGCAGTGAAAAACATTGGCCGCGCTAGCATCGGAGAGTTGCCGATGTAGGTATGTTCTTTGCCTTTAGCTTCGTGTTAGCGTGTGACGGCTTTTTGTCGGAGTAGTGCATCTTCGACATGCACCAACGTTGTTTCGCCAACGGCTGCTTCGGGTGCGATAGCACCGACTAATGAAACTGCTGCAGTGAGCGTGGCCGCAAGGCAGTGATGTCAACGGGCGAATGTCATGCCTTGCTGGAGCGAGACAGAGACCAGCAGGACGTAGAACGCCTGCGCGTGCTCGCGGCTCAATCTACGAACCTCTGCCTCCCGCTTTGCTGAAGCGCAGCGTGGTAGTGTACGCATGAGCGCAGGAGTGGGTTACCTTATTACTCAGGCGCGCACACCATACCACTTCTCTTTGAAGACGCGCATATCGAGTGTCAGTGTTCATTACGTGCTTGGTGGTGTCTTACCGCTGGATTCACGATACGCTGTATCCACGTATATCATGTTGACAACTTCAGCTACAACAATGGTTAATTCATGACCATGGGCGTTAGTCGTCGCGATGGAGATTTGCCACTAGGCGTCAACGTGTGTCTGTCCACGTCAAACGGTGCTATAGCTGTCAAACACCAATAGACATTGTACAAGCTCTCATATATCGCTACGCAATATGCACTACTTCTGCGAAGACGCGTTTTACTTTCGTGTTATATACCGATTCCCATGACGGAGGGATCAGCCATGTTGTTTTTTTTTTCATATAATCAGGGCAGGTTATGCGTGCTTCCTTACTGGCTGCAGTAACTGACGTCCGGTGAGCACATAAGTCAGTAAACAGACAACTGTTTATTTCAAACGCACTTAAAGCAGATGAAGCGGCGCCCTTATCTGCGCTCAGGGCGGCCGATACGAAAACGGTGAAGTCTTCGCTGCTCCGCCGGTACGTCGCCACCGCACGTCACTTTATCGCACACACTTTATTAAAAGACCGTTTTCTACGTATCGCTGTTGTTTTTCCATACCGTACCACTAACGACGTCGGCGGTAGCCGTGGTGAGCTGAAGACAAGCCACCGTATCCAGCAGGGCTGCCATAATCACCCGGCACGTAGCCCTCACCGAAACCGGCTGCGCCATAGCCGTAGGGAGCACTACCACCGTAAGATTGTCCGCCGAGTGCTGGGCTACCGGCAGCGTATCCGGTACGTTCGAGTGGATCATATCCGTAAGCTCCAGGAGCGCCTGCGTAAGGGTTGTATCCGTATCTTCCGTAGCCGCTGTAGCCTCCAGCGTTGTAAGGTGCCGCAGCGCCAGCCGCGTAGGCTGTAGGTGCACCTCCCAGTACAGCTCCTGAAGGAACCGGTGGAACGACCGGTGCAGCGTTGAAGACAGCGTCGGCACTAGCACCTGGAGCGGTGCCCGGCTCGTTGGTGTCCACGGTGGCACGGAAGCCATTCGCATCTGCTACGTAGTTGACCCGCCGGTAGAGGCCATTCACGTCTCGGTAGCCGTATGAGCCGGTTTTGACATTGTTGGAGTCGCCCTGCTCGCTGCGAAACTGTCGGTTACCGTATTCATCCACATTATCGTAGCCGAAACTGTACGGCTGAGGTGGCTGAAAGAAATAAGCGTGGGGTCTTCTTTCACTTGTCATGTTACGCCTACTTACACAATCAAATCGCTACAGCAAAAAGCTATGATCGCGTATAAACTTAATTTAATTACGACTAAGCTGTGGAATAGTCGCGCTGGCATAAGGATCCATAATCCTTTCATAATACACACTGTTGCAGGCGAATGTAATCGGCTGAGGTGACTGCAAGAGATGAGACGAAAGGTGTTCACTTCCATTCATATGCAAAGGTGCAAGCGAACTAATCACCAGTCACTAGGGCAATGTGCAACAAGTGTAGTGATGTAATGACCTTTCGTATAGAAATGAAAAACGAGCCTGGCATTGCAGTTCAGTATTTTAGCAGTTCCTAGTAGTTTATCCGCGTATACTTCGGACTGCCAACGACCAGCGTCAATACCAGGATCGGTGAAAGGGAGAAGTAAGAAGGGTGAGAGCTGGCGTCCTGCCAAATTTGACGAAAGGTAGAGCGCATGCTCCAAGCCCGGTAGTTCCCGAAGTTGTGTGCCCGATAGGTTCATCGCAATCGTCGCGTAGGATTCAAATCTCTCAAGCACAGTGCTATAGTTAAGGCCGTAGAGCTGGCTTGCTTCTTCAGGAACATTGCATGGCAGGTAAGTGAAGCATTGTTTGTAGTTTGGCTTTTTATTGACTCAGCAATGCCAGCATTGAGCGGTGGCCGTATTCAATGCCCTGCCGTTTTCCAACTTTTTGTCATCTTCATTCGTAAGGCAACATTATATAGCCTGACATAACGTTTTGCCGGGGTTATAGAAAACGCATCCACGGTGTAGCACTCACATACGGCAGACTTTTTAATGTCTCCCTGCGTTTAAATGTCGCCACTTTAAAATCCAAGGAGGCACATTCAACCAATAGTTACAAGAAAGGCGCCGGAAAACATGCAGTTTGTTGTCAGAAATTTTCCGAGAAATAAACTATAGATGGTTGAATGACGGACAGAATGTAATAAATAATTCACTGAATTCATCTTGCAACAACTAGAATTGTTTTAAGCTACACAGTGCTTATCTGACAGTCCCGAGTCATGAGTTTTCACATCCATTTGTCACTTACCAAAAAATGACTAAGGGCTAGTACTGATTCACTCTCACAGTGTAATCAATGTTTGTTATGGTTGAAAAAGAGAAATTTATGCCTGCATCTATTTGTTACTAAGTTTCTGAAAGAAATACGTCGATTGTAACTCCTGCTCTGAGCAGCGATTCGGCGCATTCCTAGTTCATACGCATGTGCCGCATTAAAACGACATTAGGGCCGTACTTTGACTTTTTTATTTACTCTGCAATGCCGTCAATCAGCTGTGGTTGCGTGAAATGCCTCATAGTTGTTTAGGTTTTTCGTTATCTGTATTCGTAAAGCACCATTATCTTGCTTAACATAATGTTTCGCAGGGGTTAACAAAATGTGTCTACCATATCAGCATGCATTCAAATGTCGCAATGTTAATTTGCAAGAAAACGCGTTTGTGTTCGAATGTCAAGCAATATTCGCAAGAAAAGCGGCGGAAGGCATCGCTAATTTTATCCGCCAATGAAAATTGCTGTCTGCTACATAGCATGACATTTCCGAGCCATCAGTTCTCATTTTCATTTAAAGTATTGGCTACGGGCCAACGCCGGTGGTGTAGCGGTTACGATGCTCGGCTGTTGACCCGGAGGTCGCGGGTTCGCTCACAGCCGCGGCGGTCGCATTTCGATGGAGGCGATCGCATTCTACAGACCCCGTGTGCTTTGTGATGTCAGTGCACTTTAAAGGACGTCTCCAAATGGTGTCCCTCGTAACCGTTATAGGCCTATCATGGTTGGAGGACGTAAAACCCCCAGATATTATTCGTACTTGTTACGAGTCAGGCTTATCAATCAAAACAAAAACGACAAATGATTGGCATAAGCATACTCTCAAAGTATAAAACTGCTTTTTACGGCTGAATAACAGATGACTGAATCCACTTGCTACTGAGTTTGTGACAAAAAATATGCAATGTCCTTACTGTCATGACAAACAATCAGACACATCCCTATGTCTTGCGAATGCCCCGCATTAAAACTACAAGCAAAGCGTATTTTCTACCCACAGAGGCGTAGGCGTCGTATCCCCTGAAAGGTGTCCCTGCAGCAGTGTAGCCACCATAGCCATTGCCCTGGTATCCAGGTTGTGTTGGCTGCTGGTGGTTAAGTAGTCCGTGGGCTTGAACAACGAGGCAGACAAGCAGAACTTGCATCTGAAATGCCAAATAAATGTTGATTGCTTAGAAAGCATGAGAACATTAAATCGAATTCTGCTTTGGACCATCCTCCCTGTGTGCGCACAGCTACCTGAGGCCGTAAGTTACTTAATTAATGGTACACACTTTAAAAGGCAAACTAAATGATACAGTTTATAAGCAATGTGTGCTTATAAATTGCTTCAATATCCGGGACAATAAAAAGTGCTTCTTTTAATTGCCTTTCGTGTGGTGAACCCTACGTTATCAACTGCATTGTTGTTTTTTTCGGAGCTGCGAAAAGCATCATTGTTTCTATACGTGCTTATACGTGTTCGCTATTTGTGAAATTCAAGCCGTGCTCCTTCTCGTTTTCGAACGTGAAGCTTTTTGCATGCGTTGTGTTTTGGCGCGTTTTTTTGTAACTATTGAGCGTAAACATAAGTTTGAAGGCGATTATCCTGTTCTTACTTTTCTTGCGTTCTCTGTGGCTCCTTTTAGTTTGTCGCATGATGTTAGCATTCAGTTTTATCGATTGTTTTTTGCACCCTCTATGGCTGTGCGAAAGCGGTTATCTCGCCTTCTTCAAAAACTTCTTGAATTGTCGCTGACTTAACAACACTGAAATGAATACACGCTGAAAAAAAAACATATAGAACCCGGAAACAATGCATGTCTCACGTCTCCATTCTCCAGTGATGTAGGCTAGGTGCGATGTAATTAGGACACTCGGTCAACATCGATCGTACGCGTCAACTGAACTCGCACTTGCTCGCACCTTAGACGTTTTACTTTTTTCGTACTTTTTCGTACGTTTTACTTTTTTCGTACTTTTTCGCACTTTACTTTTTTCGTAATTGACAGCCTGATATGAATACGACCTTGTAAATGTTAGTGTGTGTGCAGTTGAACCATATTGTACACCTGGTATTCATTCAATTAATTTTTTCTGTACGAAGGCAGAGTTCAGTCAAAGATCCTCGTTAAGAAAATTGTTCTTACCAATACAATTCTCACCGTTGCCGACATTTCGTATGTCACGTAGGATTCCCACAGGTCTTTTAAGCCAAGAGAGCTACTGTCCACTGAGCGACTTTGATGTGATGAGGGATGTCTTCTGACCACTTCTCGTGGGCAGCTTGCTTTTATGCTCCAGCCGGCGACATTTGTCTGGTGCTTGCGTGTGCGTGACACGCAGTTGCGACTTAGTTTTGCTGGTTTTTGCAGAGCCCTCCCTTTCACCTCTGATCTTACAAAACTTCACTGTCGTGCAGGGGGTCACCTTGAGTACTCATTTTACGTAACAGGCGTGTCTGCTTCCTAAACTACTCGTGGCATTTAGGTCGAGAGCGATGGTATTTGGTAGTGCTGCTGTTGGGATGCTTGGGTGCAATGCTTTCTTTTTTGTTGTTTTTGTTACGTTTCAGGTGTCTGTAATTGGGAATGAAGACGCTGCTGCCAACTTGTACGTTTATCTACCCGCCTAATGAACACGTCCAGTGTCTTTGGCTAGCGGCTGACGATTTTATGTATCAGTCGTTGTAGCTTAGTAAGTATGCTGTTGCGCTGCTGAGCTCAAGACCGCTGGTTTAATTCTCGATTGTTTCGGCCACATTTCGATGGTGCCGAAATGCAGACACCCATCTGGTTTAGAAAAAGGAGACAGGGGAGCTAGCTGGTAGGTATTCGTGTTAAAAGGGCTGGGCGTACAAACACGAACACAAGAAGAGAAGAGATGACACCTCGAGTTCTTGTCGGCTTTTGTGGTGTCTTTTGTGGTGGCTTTTCTGGTGAACTTTAAGCGTACTTGAAAGCTAGAGTAGTCCAAATTAATTCGGATCCGCACACTATGGCATGGCTCCTTATTATGTGATGGTTTTCGAACTTGAGACCGCAAGAAATAGTATTATATAGTATTATAACTCAGCAGAGGTTTCTTGCCGGTGTGTTCCTTTGGTGACTCTACGAATACGCACAGGGAGTCAGGGCACAGCACGGTCGAGAAAGATGCCAGTGAACAGCAACGCGACACGACCGTGCCAAGGAAACACAGAACACCGAGCGTTGGCGACGCTTCTGACCGAAGACGTGTCCTATTTTGCACAATTCGCCCCCCGCTACAAACGAGCCATCCTGTTGTCCTAAGGCTCTGAAGGCAGAGGGCTGTGGTATGTATTCAGACAGTCCGCGTGGACTAGACTGAACATCCGAGAGTTGGTGGGGTGGTGGGGAGATAAATTTGTCCCTTGAATTTTGAAAAAAAAAATCTGTTTCCCCGAAAGTGCGAAGCTAGCAGCTAACCCTTTTTCAACCGAGCTCGCGAAAGTGGAAAACGCTGGTGCATGGGAATACGGCCGCTCCCGAGAAAGAAGGGGTTTTCGTGCAGTTTGTCGTATCAGTGGTCACAGCACGAAGCGGTGAGATCAAAGCACGTAGAAAGGGTATACGAGCCGTTTGCTGATGCCTGCCGAGATAATGCGAACGGGAGCGCTCGCGACCGCGCCCTTACAGTCAAAGATCACAGTTGCGGCTCGAGCCACGCAGCCCCTCTACCCCGGCGTCCCTTCATACTCATTCGTCCAGCAAAAGACGGACAAGGCGCTTCTTTTCTGGTTGAGGAGCAGTTGACGGCAGGCCTCGCACCGGAGTGATGTTATAGCATGCGCCCCTCGTGTGATGAGGATGGACAGCCTGTTTCATCTATGCTTCAGCCGTGTAAAGCGTACTCGCGGGTAAAGCGTACGATGCGCGTACAAAAGTTATCGATTTGGATTTTATATGGCACACGACGGCGACGACGAAAACCTGTACAGAGTCGAAAACCTGTCCGTATAAATGTTATCACAATAAAAAAATATATATATATAAAAAAAACACCGCGGAAGTGAGCTGGCCTTTTTTTGGAGAGCTGCATCGTCTTCGATGTAACGAGTTCGTCCGTTGGAAGAATCAAATAATCTGGCGCCTCTTCTATTGGCTTCGTCCTCGCTTTCACTGCAATTATTACAGGCGATATCTCCTCGACACCTATTTCTTCATAAAGCACATATAAAATGTTGGCGCTAAGCGTTGAGGCTATCAGGATTTCGAGCTTGTCGGCTACACTCCGTTATTCCTACTTGCGCTGTCGGAAGCTCACAAAATGGACCAAAGTCAATTCATCGCGCGAGATAATCATGCGCGGCGAGGAACGACGGGTGGGAGAATGCATGACAAAGTAGGGCAGGAGACAATTCACAACTGATGTTTCTCGTATATGGACCAATCGAGAGTATGTGCCCTAATCATGTCACGGGAATCCCCGTTCTGGCGTCACGAAGAGCGCCAAAAAAAAAAAAAGAGGGAGGGAGGGAAACGCCAAGAGAGAATAACGCGCCCAATTTTGAATTTTCAAAGGCTGTATTGGGGCCCTTAAAAATGCAGGGTGTGGAAATACGGACACAAGAGAGTAGTCATTACACCGCAGATGCCGCTAACTGAAAAATCGTACAGTGACGGAAAGAAGGCAGACAAAAAAACATTAAAGTAGCTGCGCACAAGAGGTGTCAAACCTGAAGGATGTGTGGAGCTGGGCAGCCTTCCCTGTTTCTCTTCGGTTTTCTCTTTCTTTACTCCTCTCTTTCTTCTTCTCTGTTTCCATTTTTTCTTTCTTTTTTTCTGTCTTTATTGCTATTAACTTCTTCCTCTCTCTTTATCTGCTTCTTTCTCTTTGTTGCTGTTTCTATTTTTGGGCCTATTTCTCCTTCATTTCTCTCTTTCTAGTTCTTGCTTGCTCCTCTTTTTTTCTATCTTTATACGTGGTTTTGCCTGTGTTACGCCAAGCGACGACAGAATACAACACACCCCAGCCTGGGCCCTCGAACAAGAAGAGGAAGAAGACTTCTCCTTGAGCGAGCGTGGCTCAGTATGCTACAGATGGCTTTGCTATACGCGGTTTTGCCTGAGTTTCGCTAAGGTACGACAGCATACGATGACAGCATGCGATGACAGCATACGACAGCACAGGCCCCTAAAGTGCTCCGCACTTAAAATACTTATCTGCGCATTCCCATGCAAGAGGCGATACCCATCAGACAGTTGCGAGTGATGGTCTACGTCACAGATAACTGATCACTCTCTTGACTTCTCTCTTCTGTCTGTGTTTTCACGTCGTGTCGTTTTAACATGAAAACCTGCCAACTTGCTCAGCTATCGGTGATTCTAATACCCCTGTCGCACGGCACGTGTAAGTCATTCGCAGCGAATGACATTCATAACGAATGTCATTGCGATCTTGCATTCCAGGGTCTACACGGCTATATGAAATGACATTCGCAATTGATGTCAATGTTTATCGGCAGGCTGCTATGATACCAAAAAGTTACAAATCACCCATTTAATTTACATATTTTCTCTTCATTGTTAGTAATACAACGGTAAACATTGTTCGGCTGATTCACAATATACTGCGACGCGACACAACAGCATCAGTAGAAAAAAAATCCTCGCACATATCCAAAGCAAGACTAGCTTAAAGCCGTTCACAACTTGCAGTCGGCAATATTTGCGACCGTGACAGCGTTCATGAACTTGTGACCGCGATGAATGATGATCAGTGCAAACGAACGTTAATTGCTCTCCAGCTGCTGCGAATGAAGCATCAGAACTGACTGATGCGGCTCAAGCTTGCTATTGAAAAAAAGATCACAGACGACGAGGGATTTGGAGCTGCGCCTACATGGACTTCGACTTCGTCGGCGATTAACAGAGAACTGTGGTGCTTCCCAAGAAAGGAAAACTGGTTTGAAAGCACTCTTCCTAACCTGGTGTCCAATACGTGCGTGTGTATTCTGCTACTAGCGAGTGCTACCGCGGCGGCGCTTCACCAAAACAACAGTGAGCTTTTGTAAACATGGCTGACAGGAGGCGCTAGCATCAAGTCGGAGTCTGGGAAAAGGAATATAGCTGCACAAATTGCTTCCACTATCGCGTTGTACGTTAAAAATTTACCGAAAAGTTAACAACAACCCTTAATAAACATCTGCACATCGTTTACACTTGCTTTAAGATATCAATTTTGTAATCTCTTGTCAAGCGTCCTGTTGACGAGATTACACATGTCGCCCTTGCATGAGTTCGGTGAACACATTCAAAGGGCGAATGTCATTAGGTGTGAATGTCATTCGCTATGCCCGTGTAGCAGCAACAAAAATGGCATTAGCACCTAATGTCATTCGCAGCGAATGACATTACACGTGCCGTGTGACAGGGGTATAAGTTTTTCATTGCCTTTGCTTCTGTATTTATTTATTGATTTGCTAGAGTAAAAATGAAAAGAAAAGGGCATTAACCCATTCATATACATTACTTATCTATTTTATTTATCTATGCACAATATAGTAGGTCCAAGACTCCAAGAATATCCTATATAGCGAGTTGGGTCGTTGCCCTTTAAGGCTGTAATACGCCGCAGCGTTGAGGTCAGGCAATACCCTTGAGACTTCTGGAGGAGAGAAAGACACGACAATTTCTGGGGAGCTAGTCTCGATGTGTCCAATAAAGGAGATATCCACACTTCATTCCGGCACAGCGCATTCAGTTACTCGAAAAAGTGGTGAGCCATAATGTTTGCTCCTGACCACGTCGATACACCGTACCCTCCAGCACACTCCCAGCATAAAAAGAAAAAGGACGAAATTTACCAAAAATAGGGAAATTGCCAAGTCTGAACTTGCATATGAATGTGTCCCAGATGTTTGAGAACGACGCAGGGAATGCGTACCGACCTTCACAGGTGGTTTCGACGGACGGCCGCATTAAACCTAATTCCATGGCTAACGCGATCGGAGTTCATGCACGACCTCCGTGATATGCGCCCAAAAGCGGATGTCTGGGCGCCGCGTTCGTTGCGTTGGAGCGCATTCCGTCCCTCCCATTAGTGTCGACAGTCGCGAAAGCTTCGGGACATCAAAATGACGTTGCGGAAGAAGAACCGGAAACAGGAGGCGGGCTGGTCGCCGAACTTCACTCAATCAACCGCAGCCGAAAGGGACAGTCCACTAGGGGGAGACAGAGAATATATCCCCAGCCATAAAAAATGAAACAGGAGCATGCTAGGAAGTGTGACCAGAGCATGGAGCACGATGGGAGAGTGGCGTCGGAGGAGGTTGGCTTGTGGACGCGAGGCGCGCACGCTCGTGATTTTTCGTTTCGTTTTTTTACATGCGAAGCATCTTATGCTCGGGGCTATGTCCGTCTCCCGTCCCACGTCCCCCGTCCCGCGTCCCGCGTCCGGCCACTTTTTTTTGCAGCGTGAGCTCACGAAGAAAAAGGAAAACAAGAACATGAGAGAGAGAGAGTGGTTGGGGAAAAGAAGAAGATAAAAAAGGGCGCTATTTTCTGCCTCCCGACGTGGGGGCACGGCTCAGCGCCCTTAGGGAAGGGGAAGTGGAAGTAAAGATGATAGGAAGAAGAGAAGATAGAAAGAAGGAGAGAGTAGCATGGCAAGAGGGTATCTTGTCAGCGCAGGCAGGAGCACGGAGGCAAGCGTTCGGCTATAGGGAATTGTGACACGAGCCCGAGGAGGTAGCGGCTTCCGAGGAGGTTGGCTTATAAATGCTATGCGCGCTCTCTCCTATTTGTTCCCTCTATGGTTGAAGCGCCTTCCGTTTCGCTAATTTGAGCCGAAAGTTGTGAAAACTTCGTGACGCTAAAATTACGTTGAAGAGGAAACTAATCAGCGGCGGCTGAAGTGGAGAGTCCATAACATGGACACATCGAGAAAAGCTCTCCCGGTGAAGTGATGTATTTTATGTCCAGATTCCCCGTTCGAGTTAAAAGGACTAACGGCGGCGCGCCTCAATTATTGCGCGGCGGCGGCGGCGGCGGGGTCACACTCGGGACCTCGGCGGCGGTGAGAGTGGTGTGAGCAAAAACAGGTGGCGGCGGCGCGGCGCGGCGGCGCACAGCTCTACACAGGAGTAAGGTGATAATCCCGTGGTAGCCTGTTACACTTGTATGCGCACACTATGAATAGAGGAACGCTGTCCCAGTTACCATGATCAGATGGCCCGTACATTGCGAGCACGTCTGCGAGTGTTCGGCTAAACCTTTTTGAGCGCCCCATCAGTCTGCGGGTGGTGTGCCGTGCTCCATTTGATCAACAACGTAGCATTTAGAAAGCCGAGCTTCGACGACTTTTGGCAGTACGCTCGACCTCTGTAACTCAGGTGTTCTAGGGGTGTGACATGACGAAGGATGAAGTGGCGTAGGAAGAAATACGCTACGTCCTGTGCTGTGGCACTTGGTAGAGCAGCAGTATCGGCGTAGTGTCTCAAATGGTCTACAGCGACTATGATCCGCCGATTTTTAATCTGGTGTCATCGTAAGTGGGCCGCAGAGATCAATGCCTACGCTATTGAATGGTTTGGCAGGGCACCGAAGTGGCTACAATGCTCCAGACATGCGTAAAGGCGGTGACTTTCCACGATGATTCAGGGCCTTGCTAATAAAATTTACATTAATATTGTACCTTCCGCGCCAGTAATAACGGTGGCCAGCACGTTCGTGTGTTTTCAAAACTTTGGCATGGCCATGTTGTGGCTCGTCGAGGAAGGAGGCACATGTTTGTGGCCTTACGCTGTGGGGAATGACCAAGAGTCATCTACGGCCTGCGGGCGGTAGTTGCGCCGGTGAAACACCCGATCACGAATGGCGAAATGAGAAGCTTGGTATGGGAGATATCGGGGTACAGCAATGGTTGATGATCCAGAAGGAGAGTCTTAAAGAGGTGCGAGCCACCGGTCACGGCGTTGTTAAAAGCAATAGAGTCCCTATATTCTATGCATTCGTCGGGTCAACACTGCCGATGTCAGGTTTTTCTTTTACGCTCTCGCATTTAAATTACCAATGTCTATTATCGCCGTTTCTCGGTAGATATAAACTGTCAAACACCTGTGGCGCAAAACCGCATACACCTGTGACACCTATCCGCCCGTTGTATACGGGCATGTGCCACATGTGTCTGGCGGAAAAGGGTTTGACGACGTACATAACGGGATTGTCACACTATTCATGACGTGAGCAGAGAGCCATATTCGTCAAAGCATCTTACCTTCCCATACTAATTTTGGTTCACCCCAAGTTAAGGGGGGTGAGCACGAGAGCACCAAGACGTAGGCGGCTAGATAGATAGATAGATAGATAGATAGATAGATAGATAGATAGATAGATAGATAGATAGATAGATAGATAGATAGATAGATAGATAGATAGATAGATAGTAGAGCACTGCACGGGCCGGGATTTTCGGCCCGGGCCCGGTCCGGGCCCGGAACTTGTTTAAACTTACCCGCCCGAGCCCGGCCCGGTGACTCAAAGTGAGACCCGGGCCCGGCCCGTACCCGAGGAAAAAATTCGCCTACCCAGCCCGGCCCGGCCCGACCGCAGATCGGGCCCGACAGGGGCCCGAGCCAATAATATAGGTGGTGTTGCCCGAAGACGAAATCGACAACAAGGTGTTTTAAGTGGCAGATATCTACGCTTTGGTGGCGCATGCTTCGCTAACAATTATACATTAACCTACGGTAATTTCTTGTCAAAGGGGGGATCACGGTGGAAACAGCTGAGCTGATATACTGGATGCAATGAACGTTTGCTTGGCAGTGGTAGATTGTACCTACTTTTTCTGCAAATACTATGGGAATGCAATCAAAGCTTCGAAGAATGATTGAATAAAAAGATGAGGAAATCGACCACAAGAGAATAAAAATGCGTTGACGTTGCGGGTCCCAGAATGGGAGCCTTGTTCACAGTGATGCTGAACAAGGCTCCCGTTCTGGGTGCCGAAACGTCAATTACGGGGAGCATCAAGAGCGTTTCGCAGCAGATATTGTAGCAAAGAAAGTGACTTGCAGCATGAGTTGAATTTCAATACAGAGCGCAATAAAAACAGTGGACACAAGGAACAGTACGCTCTCTTCCCTTTGTTTACATTGCGCTATATTAAAATTTAAAGCATGCTCTAACAACAAAGCGAATCGTGTACCCTTCTGGATATGTAGCGCCTGTCTTCAGCATAGTAGCACCTTGCCCACGGAGAAAGAAGTATTTGACCTTGCCACAGCAAGAAAAGTACAGAAAGAAAGCAAAATTCATTTTGTTCTTGTACATACACTAACCAAGATAAAAATTATAATGAACCGCTCGCACCTAGTGTACTTTTAGAAATACGTATAAGCAGCCGAAAGGAAGAAAAAAATATTTGTCATAGCATTCTTTTTATCTATCGCACCGCGCTATAGTATATACACTATAGCATTTCATTTTTTTTGTGGCATATTTTACTGCTTTTTTCTTCAGATGTCATTGTGCAAAAAAAAACAAATTATCAATAGTACCGGCTTTAAGCACGTCATGGGCTGTTGCATCACATATCCTGCCGCGCTAAAGTTTCTCGCACTGCTTGCGCTAGCCGCAGGGGAGTACATCTGCCTGGCGAACTGTGAAGGCGTCGCCTGTCTTTGTTTTTAAAAGCTTCCACCACTGCACCAAATTTAAAATGTCTCTGCGGACTTCAGCACAATGAACCAGGGGCGTAGCCAGAAATTTTTTTCGGGGGGGGGGGGGGGCACCTCCTTGAAATGGCCATTTTAGCTCTGTATGCCATGGTGAAAAAAAAATTTCGGGGGGGGGGGGGGCACGGGCCCGATGTGCCGCCCCCTGGCTACGCCACTGCAATGAACATAGCTGTCCAGCTCATTCCTTCATTTCTCTCGCTCCCGGATGTCGTGCCGGTCTTCAATGTCATCTATAAAACTCCTCTTTGAGGGCTTCTCCTTGCAGTTTTCAGCATGCAGCGTATGTTATGTAAGTTATGCCCCGTGCTCTCTTTCTTTTTTTGATTTTATGATGGTGTACGCCTTCCTAACGATGTTGTACTGGTAGAAGGTGTTCATTGCACTATCCGACTGACAGGAGGTGGGCGAAGAGATCTCGATCAATTCTCTGGGTTTGTTCCAGTTTGGTAATAAAGGTGTGAATAAGATTTTAGACGCTTACTCATATGGCTCGAGGTAAATGGACATAAATCATATAGCACGGAATTCGTAATTGTCTTTTTTCATGCCAGGCATTTCGTAAGCGGATATACTTTGCCCGACGCCTTGTTTTTAACGGACCTGTGCTATTTCTGCACATTCCAACACTGTTGCGGCAGTATCATGTATCTCTCGCACTGTATAGCGCCGGGGTCTGAAACATGCGGCCCGCGGCCCACCCACGACTGCCTTCGTCGGATATTTTTCTCTTTATAAGTACGCCCTTAACCCTTTAAGGCACCACCTAAGAAAAACTGTCTGTAAATGTGTCAAATTGATACAGCGTTATTTCAAGGCACTCAGTATTCTGTTGCAACAAAATTAATGTCATAATATGTTAATTTATGCGTGTTATTGTAACTAATCCCAATTAAGTTGTCAATAAACATCTATTTATTACGAGGTCATTGATGCTCTGTTTTGGCATAAATAGAATGTAATGTCAGTGTAGAAATACAGTGCAAGTTCATTTTTGGTTATGTTCATTTTGAGCAGAGAAAAATTATACTTTTCACGCGGCTCGCAGAAAGCGGCACGTCGAACGACTCGTCGAAAGGGGTTGCGCCTTCAGCAGAGATCATATGCAACAGTAAACTTCAAAATGAAGTTACATGAAGACAAATTCATTATGCGGGAGGTTCAATTCATCGAAAGCTTGATATATCTTGCTCCTACTTAGACCCTAATTGATACAAATAACAAAATCAAATGGCGTACACAGTTGTGTACATAGCGCCTCAAAAGGGTTAAGCTACGTAGTCATGACAGGTCTAAAGCATTTTCTTGTGAGGCACCCCATGCGTCCACCATGCGTTGATACATGACCGTGAAAGAAAAGTCTATATTTCAGAATCGGCGTCCAGATTTTACTCATTTTGGAGGTAGGTATAGACATAATGTTGGAATCTCCCCACCAAATACCCTTCAGTAATGACCGATATATGAGATATGGGAAAGCTATTTCAAATAGCAGAATTAGGTTACATTTGGTACAACCTATTCTTCAGCCCCCCCCCCCCCCCCTACCCACTCTCCTGGCCCTTGCGGGAGTAAATTTTCGTGAATGCAGACGGTTACCTGATGTGAGTTTGAGACCCTTCCTATAGCGCAACAAGGCGAAAGCTCAGACGCTGACAATGTGAGCGCACAAAGCAGGCTGTGCATGTCCATCTCGCGTGACATGACCACTAGAAGCCGTGATGGCGTCACGGAAAACAAATGTCTTTATAGGGATACTATGTAACGAGACTCCGTGCAATCCTTTCGTTTTAGTGGAAGGCTGGAATATTCGTTTCCCAGCTTTAGAGCTCTGGCGTTGATAACTTATAAATTTATTATACCAGTTTAATTACTGTGATCATAGAATAACATTTGCGATATAAAATAATAAGGAATGCGAATAAAACCCAGAACAGCCAGATGTTAACTATGTAAGCGTCTGGTCTATACACACTGAGCTCGCCCGCTTCAGATAAATCAGTTAGCCCCATATGCAAGAAGCAAAATGATTTCAGTACTTGTCCATCCTAGAACTCCAAATGGCTAGCTCAACATAAAAGAATCATTCTTTCGAGATAAAATGTGAAACATGCATGTATGCGCAACGTCTTTGGAATAAACTTAAAGGGGGACTAAAGAGAACAGTCATTTTTCCATTATCAGCAAAATACTCTCTTATAATTCCAAAATAACCACGCTCGCCGTGCCAATGCTTGGTAAGCGCGAAAATGAGGGTGGCGACACCACCTTGAAATTCGCGCAGCAGAAGTCGTCCCGTCATATATTCTGGCGGCGTCTTCTGGGGCCTACGTTAATTCTAATCGGTAAACATGAAGTAAATTGACCTCTGAGCAGCCCATAGACTTAACATACCAAGATTCAGGAAATTTCGAAAAGCCAGTGCACCCAAAATACGACGAATACAGTTTGACATCCGTGACGCCACGCGCTGAGATTTCAGCACGAAATTCTAAAATGAAACATTGACCTTGATTTCTTCCTGTGTTAATAAACTTATGGTAGTGAAATTAATTATATTCAAGTTCTCACAGTACACATTATCACTCTAAACCAATTGAGTATTTCACTTTCGTGTTCCTTTAAGAACTCAGAAAAGTCCAGGCCCGGCCCGACCCGAGCCCGCCACCTCAAACCCGGGCCCGGCCCTAAGCCCGGAGCTTCAGGCCCGAGCCCGGCCCGGGCCCGCCATGAAACCTAGTTTACCCGGCCCGGCCCGGCCCACGGGCCGGGCCGGGCCTGGGTTTTCGGGTAGGCCCGAGCCCGTGCAGTGCTCTAGTGTATAATCGCGCATGTAAGCCCCATATTTGTGATGCGTATTCTAATTTTGATCGTAGATATGTGTTCACAATGAGCAAGCGCACTTGAGGAGGAGGATGAAGTACATACCTTTCTACACAAGAAGCACAACTGTCTAGATGCCTTCGTACATATTTCCGATATATGTTTTGTCCACGTTAATTTGACAGTAAAAGTGCTTCCAGGGTACATGTAACTTTGAACAGTTTGAATGGAAAAGCTGCTAGAGCGGTGCTCAAATACTCTTGGGGCCTTTTTTCTCGTGATTATTTGGGAAACTGTTTTCTTCAAACTTACCTGCATATCGCAAGAATGACACCTCGAAGTGGTGTTATCTCTTGTTTCTTGGAACCAATCTTGGTCGCTTGTAGTTCTTTCTTTAAAGATGATACAGTCATCTGCGGGCAACTTTACCAATACTGATGATGAAATATGATCCGTTAAACTATTAGTGCGAGCTAAAAACGGCAAGGGTCCCGATAAACTGCCCTGCGCCACACCAGAGCAAACAGGAAGCACTCGAGAATAGGAACCATTAATGTCTTCATATTGTTCTCTACTGCTCAAGTATGGTGCAATACACTTATGAGGTAATCCGGAAGACCAATTAATTCAAGTTTATGAAAAACTGTGTAATGTGACACTTTATTCAAAAGCTTTACAAAAGCCACGAAATAACATATCAACCTGGCCACCTTCATCAAGAACCACAAAGATTTCAAGTACACTTGGTTTTGACTGCACTACTGTTGACATGCCTTCCAGAAAACCACGTTGATGAGCTGGCAAAATGTTTCTCTCGCTAAGACATTTTTAAATTTGTCTTGCAACGACATGCTCCAACATTTTACAACAGGATGAAATATAGACACGGCCTGTAATTTGAAACCACCTTATCCTCTTTATTTTTGTGATCAGGAACAACTCTCGCTTTATTCCAATACTTGAAATACTTGGCGAGAATTACTATGGTTATGATGAGTAAACTCTATTTAGGTTCAGAGAAGATTAAGGAGAGAGTTGCTCGCTTATTGCAATATCTTGAAATTTATATAATCTTGAAATATTTTCATCAAAAACAGCTACAGCTGACCAGCAAAATGCTTTAAGAAGGCATTCGGCCACCCATCTGGGCCGGGGCACCTTTAGATGTGAAGCATCTAATGGCGAAGCTTAATCCGGTGGTGGTGGTGGTGGTGGTGTGCCGCGTGACCACCCTTACTGCGCATGCGCAAACCCTTTAAAAAAAATAAAAACAAAAACCTCCTCTCCCCCTCTCTCTCCTCTAGGCATCCCTCCCCGCGGCAACCACACCCTCACTGCGCATGCGCCTCCCCTCCTCTCTTCCCCTCCTACGCTCTCCCCTCTCTCCTCTAGGCATCCCTGCCCGCGGCGTCCACACTCCCACTGCGCATGCGCGTCCCTCCTCTCTCTCCTCTCCTTCCCCCCTCTCTCCTCTAGGCATCCCTGCCCGCGGCGTCCACACTCCCACTGCGCATGCGCGTCCCCCCCCTCTCTCTCATCTCCTACGCTCGCCCCCCTCTCGCCTCGCGACGCCGACGCAGGCAGCGTCTGCTAGCGAGTTTCTTGGTTGAAAAAACCGACTGCTCGCGCTGCACAACCGTTCACTGGCCACCCCCCTATATATGGCACTGAATCTTGACCTGGAAGGTGGTGCCGGTGGGAGATTTCTCCTGTGCGTTGTTAAGCAATAAAAATTCGCAGCGTGCGCGTTAACTAAAAGCGGACTGCGGGTCTCTGTGTCCAGTCGGAGTCTTATGTCTATGATTGCCCATTAGCAGCGATTGGCATGTTCCTGTCGGAAACACCGCTCCATCACTGCGTGCTTTGCGCCTCCCCAGTTTTCTCTACTGCGCAACGCTGCGATGAGCGCCAGCGTCTCGCCGCCGACCAGTGTAAGCGTTAGCGCCCGCTGCTTCGCATCTACACATGGTTCCCTTTAGCGGGAGACGGTGTAATTTTTTAACAGCGAATTCTGTTCTAACGCGGCGTAAAATGCGTGACCATGCCCGAAAACTATCATCATCATAAACGGGTATGTGCCACAGAATTTGAGCAAATTCCGCTGCTCACAGCTAAGAGAGAAAGAAAGAAACAAACGGAGAGACGGAAAGAAAAATCCAATGAAAGAGAAAACCTTTTGAGGAGAAAAAGTTCTTCACGATCCGGGTATTCGAACCCATGTAACCTCTAAAGGCTTGCGTCCTAACCACTCGGCCATCCAGGACCGCTATCAGAGCATAGCATAGCCTTGTGTAGTATAGTGTAGCAAGGGGGTGGGAAATGAAAGTAAGCGTGAGGAGGAGAGATGTGATTGTGAAGAGAAGGGGAGAGAGTAAAGTGTACCACAGAAACAGTGAGAAAGAGAGAAATAGAAAGAAATGCAGAAAGAAGAAGAAAGAGAGGTAGAGAACATCAGCGAAACAGAAAGAAAGAAGTAGAGAGACAGAAGAAAATTACACCATCTCCCGCTAAAGGGAACCATGTGTAGATGCGAAGCAGCGGGCGCTAACGCTTACACTGGCGGCGGCGTTGACGCGGCGCTCATCGCAGCGTTGCGCAGGAGAGAAAACTGGGGAGGCGCAAAGCACGCAGTGATGGAGTGGTGTTTCCTACAGGAACATGCCAATCGCTGCTAATGGGCAATGAGAGACAGAAGACTCCGACTGGACACAGAGACCCGCATTCCGCTTTTAGTTAACACGCACGCTGCGAATTTTTATTGTTCAACAACGCACAGGAGAAATCTCCCACCGGCACCACCTTGCAGGTCAAGATCCAGTGCCATATATACGGGGTGGCCAGTGAACGGTTGTGCAGCGCGAGCAGTCGGTTTTTTCAACCAAGAAACTCGCTAGCAGACGCTGCCTGCGTCGGCGTCGCGAGGCGAGAGAGGGGGGAGCGTAGGAGGGGAGGCGCATGCGCAGTGAGGGTGTGGTTGCCGCGGGGAGGGATGCCTAGAAGATAGAGAGGGGGAGAGGAGGTTTATTTTTTTTGTTTTGAAAGGGTTTGCGCATGCGCAGTAAGAGTGGTCACGCCGCACACCACCACCACCACCGGATTAAGCTTCGCCATAAGATGCTTCACATCTAAAAGATAGAAAGAAAGAGGAAGCAAGCATCGCGTCGTCTGGGACCAGATACTGCACCACCTGTCCAAGCCGAGCATACGCAGTAGCTAAGCCACGCCCATCGACGGAGACATCGCGTGCAACCTCCGCTTTATAGTGCACAGCCTCGCTGCGCCCGATCGTGCCCAGTGAGTCACGGGGCGTCCTTAGAAAGTGCGAACTCCCAAGGATAAAAGCCGTCCATCCCGAAGCCAGACGTGTCGGTCGACGGGGAGTGCAAGCGGCGACGGGCCCGTGCTTCGCGGGGCCAAGCTTTGCGCGACGTAGTGCAAAACTACCCGCGTTCTTAAATGCGAATGCATTTCATAGTCGGGCTATGTCAGGCATCCGGCGTTGTGCGGCGTTGGCGTTGTCCGCGGCAGGTGTTTTCTCTCCGCTCTGAGTGGAGAGGAGGAGCGCGCTCTGACGCGTGAGGGCGCTCGCATCGCGGGAGCTCGGCGGAGCTATATATGAAAAAAAAATTTTTTTAAAAGAGAGTGAGTGGAGAGGAGGAGCGCGCTCTGACTCGTGAGGGCGCTCGCATCGCTGGAGCTCGGCGGAGCTATATATGAAAAAAAAATTTTAAAAAAAAGAAACAAAATAAAAAAAACGGAAAAAAAGCTAAAAAAAAGGCGCTGCGCCGTGCTCCCGACCGGGCTGCAGAAATTAGGCGCCTTTTCCTTCTTCGAACCACAACCACCATATATAAATGAAGTGAAGCGCGCGCGAAATGCATTCGCATTTCCTCACGATTCCCTTCGAGGAGGTGGGGGGCATTTTTTTTTACTACTCAGTTTTAGTAGCATGAGGAAAACACCATCCACAATAATCATTCGCACATTAGCATCGTGTATCACACGTTTTCATTCTCACGGCACGGAATCAATAGAAAAGACAATGCAAAAGAGGTTGTTGATGTTACCATAAATTACTTCTGGCTCCCTAACACTCTCAACATCAAACTTGATTTCTTCTGCCTTATGTTTAGGTTTATCCAGATGTCTCCAAAACTTATGAGGCTCACTTTTAGCCAATTCAGGAACAGTAAAATTATGGAAACATGTCTTAGATAGAGTAACTTTTTCCGATAATACGGGAAAACGTGAGACAGCAAGACGTTACACTCTAAGGCAAAAAGATGATAAAACGGTGTGTAGTTCTTCCTTTTGGGGATTAACGGGGCTGCCACAACTGCTAATCTCATTAAGTACTAACGGCACTAGGTCTAACAGTTAGTCCCCATGTAGTTACTCCCTCATGATGTAGGGCAGCGCAAAAAGCAGACAACAGACGAGCGAGGGGACAAGGACACAGCGCATTCTTCCAACTAAAGTTTATTAGATTGGGACGCACGTATATATACACAGGCAAAGAAAGATGAAACCAGGAAGTAAAAATCAAAAGGTGAAATCAAGAGAAGTGCCAATACGTCACCCACGTGCACTAACACCGCCCCCCCCTGTCCATGACTCGCCAAAAACAAAAGCTCTTTGTCAGAAAGGTGCAAGGAAGGCATGCTTACGCATGCGTCCCCAGACCGTTTGATTTCCTCAGCCTCGATTATTTCCCTCACCCTTTGATCCCGATGGCGTGCAAGGACCACGGTGTTTTCAAAGATAGGGCTACACTCGCAATCCCGCACGCGGATGCCGAGGTGCCCCGATACTGTAGTATAGACGTCAGACTCTGGAGTTTTGCAGACACGTAGCGCCACCTGTCGGAGCAGTTTTGGGTAGTGCAGGGTCCGGCTCTCTTGCACAGTTTGCTGTGCAACCGGGTGCAACTAGCGAGTTGGAAACAACAATTAACCTAAATATTTGGTGTGTTGGCGCATTGAACACTCAGAAAAAGAGCTACGAATTTATCTCCGCTTGTCGGACGCGCAACCGAACCGCCATGAAGTGCGTGCCAGAACGACGGCGAAAACAAGAGCAGACGCAACAGCTCCGCGCTATACGAAGAAAGGCTTCAGTCGAAGTTACTGTTGCGCTGTGAATTGCCACGGACGTAAAGGACTTGTTTTACCGATTTCTGTAGCTGTTGCACGAAGCAGAACGGCGAGAGCTTTGGATACGGGCCGAATTGCGAACGTGGTGGGTGAGCGAATTACTCGCGTTCTCTACAGCCGGTCGCATGAGAAAGTGTGATAATGTGGGTCTCATGTTAGTGTTTTGAGTAGCCTTGACGTAGAACCGTCGTAACCTTGAATTTGAAGCTCAGCAGAGCCTCAGACAGCGGTTCGCGCCGTGCAGCAGTTAAATGCAGACTGGTGAAGCGCGCGATAAACATCGCGCACTCCGCGACCACCCATAATCTTAACACAGCATCGCGCACGTACGCATTCAAGGTTCAAAGTTCCGGCTTTAACTAGCAAATGCTAACACGTGCGTCACACAAGTAAATCGCAAAATTTTGGTCGTGACCACCGTCAGGTTTTTCTTACCCGTGGTCTCCACGATTGCCGCGGAGCTATCTCGGAGGCCACGGTTTTGCCTTTCGTTGTACACTGAGAAAGTGGACACGCACGTATCCCCATTTGCAGTATATACACACGGTAGCCAACCGTCAACAGTACATTCGAGGATGCGTAATAAAACAGTTCAACGCACAGGAAGCGAGAGATGGATGGAGAATGCAACTGCAAAGGCGAAAATCGCCGGGACTATTCATGCCTGATAAAGCGAGCTTTGTACCACTTATCGTAAGAAACATTGCTCGTGTACGTACTTCGTCGCTTTGACATTATGTATATGCCCAAATTTAACGCATTTAGGCGTTGCAGAATGCAAGTCGGAGTGCCTCGAACCCGATGTCATGCGATGCTCGCTTGCACTTGCGAGTTGCAGTACGCCGAAATAACTGAAACATCTTTTGCATTGTACACGCAATTCGCTTTCATGAGCTTCCTACTTCTCTGAAGCGAGGGTGGATTGACGGAAGAAGCTTTCCAGGTCCTTGATTTTCTGGAAACCGCGCCTCAACACCAACGAGAGATGGGGGGTTCTATTGTGGCCTATGCACATTCGCTTGCGCACGGCTCTCTTTGCACTACCCAGTTATGGCCAGGGCGGCGATGAGAGCGCTGGTGGTGGCGTTTTTCGCAGCGCCGCCTGGGCAGAGTCTGACGTCTATGGACGCTGTAATGGTGCTCACGGAGTCTGTCGTTCAGACAGCGTCCCGTCTGACCCACGTACTTTCTACCACACGTCAGAGGGATGACGTACACGACGCCTTGAACGCATGGTACGAACTTTCGCTTATGGTCTGTGGTGCAGCCTCTTTTCTCTCTCATCCGAGAGGTCGAACTGCACAGGCCAGAAAGCTTCTCAGGGGCTGAAAAAACCACACGAACCCCAGCGCCTTCTCCAATTTTTTGGAGAAGGCGCTTTTTTTGCACAGGCTTAAAAAAATTGGAGAAGGCGCTGGGGTTCGTGTGGTTTTTTCAGCCCCTGAGAAGCTTTCTGGCCTGTGCAGTTCGACCTCTCGGATGAGAGAGAAAAGAGGCTGCACCACAGACCATAAGCGAAAGTTCGTACCATGCGTTCAAGGCGTCGTGTACGTCATCCCTCTGACGTGTGGTAGAAAGTACGTGGGTCAGACGGGACGCTGTCTGAACGACAGACTCCGTGAGCACCATTACAGCGTCCATACTACAGTATCGGGGCACCTCGGCATCCACGTGCGGGATTGCGAGTGTAGCCCTATCTTTGAAAACACCGTGGTCCTTGCACGCCATCGGGATCAAAGGGTGAGGGAAATAATCGAGGCTGAGGAAATCAAACGGTCTGGGGACGCATGCGTAAGCATGCCTTCCTTGCACCTTTCTGACAAAGAGCTTTTGTTTTTGGCGAGTCATGGACAGGGGGGGCGGTGTTAGTGCACGTGGGTGACGTATTGGCACTTCTCTTGATTTCACCTTTTGATTTTCACTTCCTGGTTTCATCTTTCTTTGCCTGTGTATATATACGTGCGTCCCAATCTAATAAACTTTAGTTGGAAGAATGCGCTGTGTCCTTGTCCCCTCGCTCGTCTGTTGTCTGCTTTTTGCGCTGCCCTACATCATGATTGACCTATTCCAACTCGCCCAACAAGCAACGTTGATTAGTTACTCCCACAAAGTAACTTTTAATCTCCATAGATCACCTCAATGGAGTAACATTTAGTCCTCACATTTACACCTTACCTGGCAACTGTAAGTCCCCACAGATCACCTTAATGGGATAACACTTAGTCATTTTATTTACACCTTACTGGACAACTGTTAGTACCCACAGTTGCACCTCGGATGAGGAGCGGGGGGTCCACTTGCATACTCCAGTTGGTTGAACATTTAGGGGCGAAGCACCTTAGGGTGTAGGCTTGTCCGTTGTCCGGCACAGCACAAGCAAGGTACCCACTACACGCCATGACGATGACACTGATGACATAATAATAATAATAATAATATTTAGGGTTTTACGTCCCAAAACCACGATATGATTATGAGAGACGCCGTAGTGGAGGGCTCCGGAAATTTTAGCATCTGGTGTTCTTTAACGTGCACTGACATCGCACAGTACACGGGCCTCTACCATTTCGCCTGCATCGAAATGCGACCTGCCGCGGCCGGGATCGAACCCGCGACCTTTGGGTCAGCAGCCGAGCACCGTAGCCACTGTTCCACCGAGGCGGACTGACACTGATGACGATAAAGAATAAGCGCGTTCCAGACCACACATTCTCTTTCTGCGATGAATGAAAACGACCGTGAAAGTGTCCTCGCCCGCGAAAGGTAAAGCGGCAACGCCGACAACAAGCTGCTACTCCGGAGGCGAGAGTGCACATGCGGCGCTCAACGTCTTCGCAGACAGTAAGCCACCCGGCGGTGAGAGCTCGGGAAGGAGCGGCAAAACGGCAACGCCGACAACAAGCTGCTACCCCGGAATTTAGGGCGCGGCAAGCGGCGGCTCAACGGCAAAAGCACATTTATATACTGTACACACGCGTTGTCACTCATTTACATGCGCGAGTGGGCAATGTCACCGGTGATTTACGGTAAGAATGATCCCCAGTGCTTCACCCACTTGTCATGATTCCCTTCGTAGAGATGCGTAGATTTCTTTTTATCCCCAGTTTGAATTATGCGTTAATCCCTAGGGATGATTTTTTCGCAGTTACTCTCCACAAGGCTTAATGCATTTATCACGTGTTTTTTTCCGCGGTGAGCAATGAATAACGCGGAAAAAAACGCGCGAGAAATACTTAGTCTTGCGTGTTTCACTGCTTTCACAGTCAATGTTACGACAAAGGACAAAAACAGACAATGAAATGTTAATTTTTTAAAATACATATGAAGTTTCTCCTTGATTTCTTTGAGTGAATTCACTGTCAGCTGTCCAATACAAGTCAAGCCGCGTTGTGATATCTCGTAAAGCATAGGCGGAGAGTTTTCATTTTGCCGGAGGGGGCGGGGCCCGGCTTGCTCTTCTTCTACATTGTTCTCCCTGTCGTTTCACACACACACACACACACACACACACACACACACACACACACACACACACACACACACACACACACATATATATATATATATATATATATATATATATATATATATATATATATATATATATATATATATATATATATATATATATATATATATATATATATCGAGAGAGAGAAAGAATGTCCGCCTCCTAAATTAAGGGAATATAATTGAAGACTTTAATGCCACCTTATTCTCTTTGGCGCCTACACCGCGATATCAGTATGAATATCTCTTGTGATGACTCCCGATTTTTTTTTTCAACTTACGCAAAGACATCGATCCTCCTCGGAACGCTTGGCTCAAAGCGAAAAATGCCGTATAGGCTGCTAGTCGGTGACTGCATCACATAAAATCGATTCCCACAATGAGTGGGACCCACCTATTTTCTTTATTGACATGCATTACTTTGTTAAAACATGCACCAGACATAAGACAGTGGCCTAATGCTGGTACAGGAAGCTTTAACCCATTAAGGACCACGAAAGAACTACTGGTCCGATTTTATTGAAATTTTGCTTATTTAATTCTCCACAACAGATAACCACACGTGCAAATTTTCATAGCGTTATGTGTATTTGTTCAGGAGTTATGATACTGTACTATAAAAAGTACGCTGGGCCTTCGAGATAGCAATCGGTGAGGTGAGTGGATGCAAGAATGGCGAATACGCTGGGCCCTTGCCGAACAAATAACGAAGTTATCTTGGCCCACGCAACTTAATCAAGGACCAGTGCTTTAGGGAAAGCGTAACGTCACAGTTTTCGCCACACCTTTTCGATGTATTTTGGCAGAATTCAACTGTTTTGCCGGCTTCTTGTGAAAAATGTCCGTATGGATAGAGGGTAATAGCAAGCACAGTGGAACCTGGAGAGCTTTGATACTTCTCTTGGGTACAACAAGGCGCAGTCAGTGTTTTGCTGTTATGCGATTGAAGGACAATAGCCAACGCCTAGAGGGTCTGCTATAACCTCCAATGTGGTAGCAGACCCTTTATGCGTTGTCTTCGGCTATTTCGATCATCTGGGTAAAAAGGGACTGGTACCACTTTTTCTCAGGGATGAAAATTATCTAGTCATTCGCAGCTTGATCGTAAAGCTCAAACCCCCCTCATGGCATTGCTACTGCGGATGAAGAAGGAGGACAGTGGCACTGCTTTTTTTTTTCTTTTCAGTGAAGGGCCACCACGATACAGAGCATAGTGACTCAACTGTGTAGTCTTTCGTCAGCATAGCAATTATGCTGTTGTCTTTGCCATTTTTCAAACGAAGCTGCTTTCCTGAGTCAAAAGAGAAGTTATCTTACCCACGTTCCTTTCGTTCAATGTTTTTTATCGTTAGCAGAGAGCATCCATTCATACCGTCGTCATTCCCCTCCTCCTCCTAAGTTCCCAAGTTAGGGTCAGAATCGCCAATTAAAACATCAAGAGGCTCTCGTATATTCCCAGCGACATCTTTCGCAGCCTCATGAGTCTTAGACAACCGAAAAAACGGCATTCATACCAAAGAAAAGCCTGTTGAATCTATGATGCAACGCACAAGAAGAGTTACATGTATGCTCCCACGAAGTCCCAGTGTACTAAATAAAGTACAGCAACATTTGATTACTCCTCAAAGCAAAAGTATGCACTCTGTAGGCTTCTCGCGCTTTGCAGGGATTGAATTGCTCTTGCTGAAGCAGAAGCAGTCCGTTTTTTCAACATATAAAATGTAAAACTTGAAATTAATTTAGAAAAAGCAGTACTGACCACGTGCGTCTAACAGGCTCTCATTTTCCTAAAGTTTGACGGCTCATAAAACAGAAAAAACATAACCGAGTCCATATTCCAAATTAGGATTTTCTTGCTGCAACCCTTGGCATCAGAAATTGTAATGAGCGAGATCAGAATATTCTGTTTTGTATTTCCTACGCCCGAAAAAGGAAGTGTACTTTTTAAAGTACAGTGGTCCCTAATGGGTTAATCTTCAATTTGTGATGGCCCAAATTTAATTTTCAGGTGGTAGAATAGAACACCAAAAGGTCGCCTCAGTTGTTTGTCAGCACAACATATTCTGCACATACGAATCTGTTTGCGGGGAATTATTAACTGAGTGTTTCACTTGTTACTGGTCCATGATCGGAATGTTAAAAGCCTGAAATGAAAAAGCGGGTATAAACAGCCCCCTGTGAAATAAAGAGCTGCCAGAGAGGAGACCGAACGCTCGTTGTCAATGGACGGGGACCTAAGCCAAGTTCTTAAAAAATATCCCGGGCAGGCGCCGGGGGGGGGGGGGGGGGGGGCTCTGCCCCCCGTGAAGCCGCCCGGGGGGAGGGGGGGGGGGGGGGCCGAGCCCCCGAGCCGCCCCGTACTCTCCGCCTATGTCGTAGAGTCCCCTTTGTGACGCTCATCCAACGGAAGCGATATATGACTCGCATTGCAAGCGCCAGCGCACACAACAGTCTGCACGTCGTGCATAACGGCTGCGTCCTGAAAAGCACAAAAAATTGCAAGTAGTTAGTCACACGTGAGAGAGGATGAAGATGCATGCTATGGCAAATACGTGCAAGGTGAAATAAAAACACACGTTTAAAACATGCAAAGAATTTCCCCGTGATGTCATACCTATTCAGACGCATTTCGAGCGATATAGCGCGACAGCTCAAGGGCGGCAGCTGCAGCCATCTTGCCGAGGCGCCAACGAATTTTCCGCGAGTGGCGTCGTACAGCTCGAACACGCCCGTCAGCCGCCGTTGTTGCCAGTGAACCCGCAAACGTCGAGCGAGCGGAAGTAGAACTATTGAAAACGGGACCACCGCTACGAACGGCGGCGGAGTGTTTGCGAGTGAGCGATGAGGAAGCCGACGGTAATGGCGACCGATTTCCACATATTTCCGAAGCACAGCTGAAGTCCGCTAGTTAAAACACTCGCCTGCCCATGCCGGGGTATTTCTAGCGCGTTACAAACAATTGAGCTCGTTGCCTGCCGCTGAAATGCGTTTTGGACTAGTCGCAGTGCAGCTGCGAGGCCTCTGCCCAAAAATTGATAGACACTTTGTAATTTCCAAAGTGTGTTCGGCGAACGCCTGTGCCCATTGAGACGGGGTCGGTCACAATTCAACGCCATGCGCGCGTCTCCCTTCTTGCATGATTGGACACGCTGGGCACAGCGACGCTACGCAAGCAAAGCGCGGGCGCCGTAGAGTACGACGCTAGGCGCGACCGACGCGACCAGCGTCCATTGGCGCACCCTGGCGGCCACCTGACACCGTGCCATGACACGGACGGACGGACGGACGGACGGACGTGACCATGAGACATTAAAGGCTGTCGCCTTAATATCGCGAGCTCGCAACTCATCACCACGGTGAATCCTCGGTGAGCCGCAGCTGGCACCGTCCAGGGCACGGACACACGGACGACGCAAGTATGAGCCAAAAGGCTTTCGCCTTAAAATTGCTGCCGGGCTAGAGAGGAGACAAGACGCGAGTTGCGTTTCCCTCTATACTCCGTTTCACAAGCTGTTTGCAGTGCTGCCAAAGGTAGAGCTCTGTCGTCCAATCAGGGCTTTGTCAGCACAGTAAATAGTCCCTCAACTCTTTTAGCAATCCAGAACTATTTTGCACACTACAAACGCATAAAAGTGACAGTATGGCTAGGATTGATGTCCAATCATCACCCTTTTCTTCCCTTTCCCTTTTCCCCTGTGCTGAGTAGCAGGCCAGAGCGCACAAGCTCAGGCCGACCTCTCGGCCTTCTAATAAATTTCGCTCTCTTTCTAAAGCGTCCAAAGTGTTTTAATAATTAGTGAAATTAATAGAAAAAGCCCGCATGGACGCGGCTGAGCGGAGGCTTGTTGTGAGGTGGTGATGCGCCGCTTTTCGGCAACATGGCGTCGCCCGAGTTGGTCGTGTGTTTGCAACGCGTCCCACAAACTGTCGCCGGTGTGCCATCCATCGAGTGTCCACGAGTTTCCCAAGCTGGCGAAGCAGATATAGCTTTGAAGGCTAGCGCTTCGCGTCGAGTGCGGGGAGAGTGCAAGCGTGGATTCACTCATCAAGAGGACGGAAAAGCCTACCCAAATGAGCGAGCGGACGCTCTATCGGTGGAAAGCGCTCGCGGAGAAAGCGGGCAGAGTCCTACCACCGAACAAGCGTTCGTATGGGAAAGGCCGTGACCAGGGCGAAAAGGCTGGACAATTTTGACATGAGCGTCTTTCGACGGGTAGTGTACATCTATTTAGGAGCGAAGCTCCTTAGGCCGGCAATCCCGCCGTCGCTGTTGAAGCTCCCTGGCATGGTGCCAGCTTTGGCGTCTCCCTCCCACGCGGGAGGATAAATGAGCTTTATGAGCGCTGGAACGCCGATGACCTCTGCACGGTGCGCAAAGCGCGAGAATACGAACGCATGCGAAACGGAGGAAGATTAGTCTCCCTCTCCCTCTTTCTTCGACTCCGCCCTCTCCCCTCAAACCGGCGAACGCGTGAAACCATCACTTCACCCTGTCGTCCGCCCAGTGGTTGGTCCGTTGCCTGGACAATGAAACGCCGCAAGCGTCCCATTTCTAGGAGCTTCGCTCATCGGTTGTATTCGTACTCGGAACAACTGCTAGTTTTTAGAGAGGTGAAATTCCAACTATCGCCAAGGTGGTGCTGCGTTTCAAAGAGGACAAGATGCTACCGACCGTGTCCACAACGACGATGCAGAGCATGCTGTAGCAGCTTGGCTTCAGGCACAAGGAAAGCTCTCAGAACGCATTTCTCATAGAAGCGACGTACATTGTGCAATGTCATCGTCGCTTTCTGCGGAGCTGCGACGCCAGATTCAATTTTTGATGAGGACGATGAGATGTTAACCCTTCTAACAGGCTTATGGCAATCATTAGGTTGTGCGTACAGGACAGGATCATTCAGTACTGTTGCAGTAAGAGTAGCAAACATAAAAAAAACACGTTTTATTATGTCGGAAAATATAGCTTTGGATTGATTGATTCAATGATTCGTTCGTTAACTGACTCATTGATTCACTTAAAGTGATTGATTGAATTAATAAAGTAAATATTTTTTTCTATACCCATGGCGTAAACATTAAAAAAAATGCTCTGCTGTGACTAAATCGCATAGGGACACGTTACACCAAATATCAATAGACAAAGCCGGGCCAGTTCCTTTGGAACGGAAGTCGGCCTGTCCAAAAATAAACAAAACAGATCAAGAAGGTGCCAAGCGCCACCTGCTACAAAATAAAAAAAGGTAAATAGTATAGTAAACATTTTTCCCACACATACGGGGCCACTTGTCAGATTCAAGGGAACGACATTCGCGTAGGAACACAATTATGTAGTGCACTCTGCCATGATTGGCTGAGGTCGCCCGTACCTTCCGCAGTACTGCCAACAGTTTGTGAAACGGAGTATAGTTCTGCCGTGTTGCTTAATCGCTCCTTAACATGCCGCGGAAAGGCGATGTTAACCCCAATTCTGCGTCGAAGCAGCGACGCTCTTATGGCTGCCACACCGCTTTCTCTGATTACGCTCTCACCGCTAACTACTACAGCTACCACAAATGTTTGATTAATCATTGATCAAGGACGTTAGTCGTCTGGATGGAGACGTACCGCCAAGCGTCACCGTGGGTGCATCCACGTTAAATGGTGCTATATCTGCAAAACACGAGTAGACATTGTGCAAGCTCTTAAAGTGAACATTCGACTACTTCCGTTAGGACACGTTTTACTTTCGTGTTATACCAATTCCTGTGACGGAAGGATCAGCCCTGTTTTTTTTTATTATTGCTATTTACGCACAGTGTGAGTAACATATGAAAAAGGTGGCTGCATTCAATGCGCATAGCGAAAGGTAAGCCGGGAGTCAGAAAGCACACCCCTCACAGCACGGCTGCTGATTGTGGAATTTCGTTACAGATTAAGGCTGGTTTACCCCTGCATGCGCATGCTATGCTGTGTGTGCAAGACTAGTTTTGGCAAAGTCACTTATAGACGTTCTCCCCCTCTCTCGCTTGCTCTTCACAAGCGAATAATTAGGGGCAAATTGGCGTTGTAGGCTGCCCACAGATATTTAGAGCACGGCAGCCGCCACCCCTCACACTTTAGACAAACGTAAAAGTTGAGCGTATATTTCTGTTACAGACAAGCTGAAAACGCATTTTCATTGCAGACGTGGCGAATCGGCAGGGCCCTCTTACCAAACAACATCGGGCGTGTCTCGAGTATTTCCTTCAGCCCCCCCCCCCCTCCCTCAACATCGCGGAAGCGCGCATGTGACGTGCACTCGCAGCCTTTTATTTTCTTCTCCTTTCTCTAATCTCTCTCTCTCTCTATCTCTCTTTCTCTGAAAGGAAATTTAGGAGCCGTTTTGGAGCGACGGATTCTGCCTGTTTTTCTCATAGAGTAACTATAAGCTTTCGTTTGAAACCGTATTAAAAGATGTGCTTATGCTCGCGCGCTCTTTTACAAACTATAATCCGTTACTCTCACGGATTCGGGGGGGACCCAGGCAATGAACTCAGTCAGAGACTCGGGAAATGGAACAAAGCAAACATTTATCAAACGAAAAAGCATGGCACTCTCAAAATATACAAATTTACAAACTCATATCGTCACAGCAAACAAACTACAAAACAAAATACCTAACTACACAACTAGACTGTCTTACTTCTATGACTCCAGTCTTGTAACAACTAGTACGTCGAACCGGCCTTACTTGGCAATTCTGCTGACTTGGTTCATAGCCTAGGTATTCATCTGCAGTCCATGTCGTCTATTCATTCCTCTTGGTAAATCTTGGGGCCCACTCTGTAGCCGACGCGCCAGTCGTAGCCTGTACACAAGCAGGCCGTCGCACCGCTGGCCTGACCGCTAGGCCCGTCAGGCCTAACGTCGTCGTCGGCTCTTCGACCCGGCGTGGTGATCCCACCGATGACGTGGCACTCCGGGGATTGCCTTTGGTGGCCTGCAGCAGAAGGGGGCTTGCTCCGGGAACGTCCGTGCTTGCCGGGCGCGGTAGCCGCATCCCCGAGGAGCCTTGCTCGAACGCCGTCGAGTACGCCGGCCACACCTCGGGACGCCCGCGTCACCGGTAGCCGACTCGAACGCCCGTCGCTCCCGTCACCAGGCCATCAGCTGGCGATCCAACCTCCCGCTTCGCAGTCCACGCAGACAATGCCAGCTCACGCCTCCGTGGTCTTCCTTCTCCGCTGGGGTCACGGGCCTTGGGCCTTACGTTGCGGTGCGCGCGCTCGTGCCGTTCCGAACGTTGTCTGCCCTACATCGTAGTCTTTCTCTATCTTCCGAAGGGCTCTTGGTCATGACAGTTACAATCTAAGAATTAACGCAAGCTCTGTCCACCACAGTAGCTGTCGCACCCAGATAGATATTCCTTGCTATTTCGCTTGCTCTTTCCGTGACGTCAAGCATATTTAGCGTATCTCAGGTAGGAGATTTCTCCATTCGGACGCATGTACTATCCGCGTCAAATGAAACCCGAACAGCGGCAAGCATTCGCAGTGGTGTAGTGCGCGCCGTCCAGTTATAACCACTGACAGGCGTGCGCATCCGGTTCGGCAGCACTTCGCATACATGCGCGCCTGTCCATAATGATAACTGGACGGCGCGCACTATACCACTGCGAATGCTTGCCGCTGTTCGGGTTTCATTTGACGCGGATAGTACGTATCACGGCCTTTCGGTCGAAAACTTGGATTTCCTGCGCAATTTCAGCAAAGATTCCGACATCATTGGTCAGCTAAATGTAATATCTTACGTAGGGACGACGATCTTTTAATTCCTAGTATGGGTAATGTTTATATTAGCGGCGAGAAAGTACTTACGGTTAGAGCTGAAACCAGCCAGCACGACTCTCATGCATAGATGAATGGCAGGCGCGGTGCATTTCTGGAGGCGAAGCTTCTATTTAGTCTTAGGTTGTAACGCCCTGTAGATAATAGCTTGCTTAGGGTAATCACTGCAGAACTCATATGCGCATAATATCTCTCGTACATCCACCGTTGTAATATCACATTAATTTAGAACCTTTGTTTGTTTGTTTGTTTTTCTTATAATGAAAGTACACTATTTGTTCTTCAGTAAGTTTATTCAGGAAAAAATTCTTCGTTTGACTTGCGGTTTCCCGTAGTGCACCACTAACGACGGCGCCGGTAGCCGTGTTGAGCAGAAAGCAGTCCTCCGTATCCAGCAGGCGTGCCATAAGCCACCCGCGACGTAGCCTCCACCGAAACCGGCTGCGCCATAGCCGTAGGGAGCGCTGCCGCCGTAAGCTTGTCCGCCGAATGTTGTGCCACCGGCAGCGTATCCGTTACGTCCGTACGGAGCGTATCCGTAAGTTCCAGCAGCGCCTGCGTAGGGGTTGTAACCGTATCTTCCGTAGCCGCTGTAGCCACCAGCGTTGTAAGGTGCCGCACGCCCAGCGGCATAAGGGGCAGGTGAACCTCCCAGTCCAGCTCCTGAGGGAACCGGTGGAACGACTGGTGCAGCGTTGAAGACAGCGTCGGCGCTGGCGCCAGGGGCGGTGCCGGGCTCGTTGGTGTCCACGGTGGCACGGAAGCCGTTCGCATCTGCCACGTAGTTGACACGCCGGTAGAGGCCATTCACGTCTCGGTAGCCGTATGATCCCGTCTTCGCGTTGTTTGCGTCGCCCTGCTCGCTGCGGAACTGTCGGTTACCGTACTCGTCCACATTATCGTAGCCGAAACTGTACGGCTGTGGTGGCTGAAAGAAATAAGCGTTGGTCTCTCTTTACTTGTCATGTACACATACTTACTTATTGAATAAAATCATCGGATCGAAAAGGCTATGATTGCGTTGTATTTAAATTTAGTCACGGCTACTCAGTGGAACAATAGCTTTTGCATAACCATTAGGCATATCTTCGTAATTCACACCGTTGCTGCCTAAAGCCGTTGGCTGAGATGACAGCAAGAGATACGACAAAATGTGTTCACCTCCATTCTTTTGCAAAAGAGTGCAAATGAAATATTCACCATAGGCCCCACAATGGCTTTGTGCAAAAAGTGTACTGTCATCATTATCTTTTCGTGTAGAAACGAATCACCATTCCTGGTAATCCAGTACAGTATGCTGTTGCGCAGCGGTTTGGCCTTGGACACATTGGCATCGTCATTCACTACTCTTTTAGATGCGAAGCAGCTTAAGGCGAAGTTCAATCCGGTGGTGGTGGTGTGCGCCGTGACCACCCTTACTGCGCATGCGCAAACCCTTTAAAAAAATAAAAATAAAAAACCTCCTCTCCCCCTCTCTCTCCTCCAGGCATCCCTGCCCGCGGCGTCCACACCCCCCACTGCGCATGCGCGTCCGCCTTTCTCTCCTCTCCTACGCTCCCCCCTCTCTCGCCTCGCGACGCCGACGAAGGCAGCGTCTGCTAGCGAGTTTCTTGGTTGAAAGAACCGACTGCTCGCGCTGCACAACCGTTCACTGGCCACCCCGTATATATGGCACTGGATCTTGACCTGCAAGGTAGTGCTGGTGGGAGATTTCTCCTGTGCGTTGTTGAACAATAAAAATTCGCAGCGTGCGCGTTAACATAAAGCGGACTGCGGGTCTCTGTATCCAGTCCGGAGTCTTCTGTCTCTCATTGCCCATTAGCAGCGATTGGAATGTTCCAGTAGGAAACACCGGTCCATCACTGCGTGCTTTGCGCCTCCCCAGCTTTTTCTCCTGCGGAACGCTGCAATGAGCGCCAGCGTCAACGCCGCCGCCAGTGTAAGCGTTAGCGCCCGCTGCTTCGCATCTACACATGGTTCCCTTTAGCGGGAGATGGTGTAATTTTTTTCCTCCCCTTTCCCCTCCCCCGGTGCAGAGTAGCAGGCTATAGCATTCTATCGCTCAGGCCGACCTCTCTGCCTTTCTGCAAATGAACCTCTCTCTCTCTATCTTGTACACATTGGACCTGCCCAGCAACAGCGTGATTACCAAGGGCGGCAAAGGGCAAAGTAAAGGCAAAACCGCGATCGTCGGCATGGTGGCAAACTTTGCACGCCGTTGTCAACAGTCTGAGCGCATGCGCAAGCCAGGTAGTTCCCGATGTTCTGTACCCCATATGTTCAGCCACGTTACAAGGTGGAAATTGCTTGTATGTGTGTTCCCCAGAAGCTTGGCGCAAGCGTGAGGTACTACTCAAACCTGTCAAGCCCAATGAAAAGTAGCAATCTTGGCAAGCAGCAACTACAGATATGTCACGCCCACCAACTCGGCAGCTTCAAGGCGGCCAACTCCAACTTCAAGTCACAGTTAATAGACAATACATTTGGCTCATATGAGGTAGGGTGTAATGACTGCAGAATCATCTGACTTCAACTATATAGTAATTCAAGGCTGGTTTACGAGCTCTACAACGTACAAATTCACGGCAAAACTTCCGATTAAGACTGGCAATCATGCTTAGAAACCATACAGTTCAGCAGCTTTCTATTTGCCGCGTAATAACTTTTTTGCATACTAATGAGGCGACCTGCATATGAAGCGTATTCAGAACTTAAACGTCACTTGAAGTTATGCGTTTGTCACAGCCATCTGTATGAAGGAAGAAACAATGCAGTCATGCAAATTCGTAAACTAGTGTTATTAGGCTTTCTGGGAATAATATCACTAAACCATAGTTAAGGCCCTAGTAATAGCTTGCTTTCCTCACGAAAATTGCGCGGCAGGCAAGTACGAGCATTATTGTACATTTGCTTTTTTATTTACTGAGCAGTGCCGTCATTGAGCGGTAGACGTATACACTGTCCTTCTGTTGTCCAATTTTTTGTTATCTGCATTCGAAAGGCAGCATTACATAGGATAAGACAATGTTTCGCTAATGTTCGAGAAAACGTGTCCACAGCGTAACACTGATAAACACATAGTTGCAAGGAAAGCGCAGCAATTGATATAATTCCCAGTTACCGAGTTACTTAAAAAGAAATTGACCAATGGCTGAACGAAGGACAGAAAGTATAAAGCAATTCCGGTAAATTTTTATATGACAACCTAGGATCGCTGTGAGCAAGACTATTTGTTATTTCCGAGCCATCAGTTTCACATTCACTTAAGTTCTTAGCTACACGTGAGGCTTACGCAAAAACTACACCACGTTGGTCAAGGCATACTCTCAAGGTGTAATCCAAAATTTTTGATGACTAATTGAGAAAAATGCATATCTGGATCATTTGTTACAGATTTTCTGAACAAAACAAAAATTAATTTTTGCGGAAGTTGCTCCTCCCTCAACAAGCGATCAGACACATCCTTAGCTCTTACAAATGTGCCAAAATTAAGCCACATAAAGAGCGTAGTTGGCACCCACAGAGTTGTAGGCATCGTATCCTCTATAAGGTGTCCCGGCAGCAGCGTAACCACCGAAGCCAGCGCCAGGGTATCCGGCTTGTGCTGGCTGCTGGTGGTGCACAAGACCATGGGCTCGAACCACAAGGTAGACGAACAGCAGTTGCACCTGAAATGCCAGAAGAAATGTTGATTGCTTATACAGGACAAATACATTATATCGAATTCCGCTTTGGACTATCCTCCGTGTACCGTGTACGCAACTAAAATACAGTTCTGTATTGCAGCCATTGGCAGTAAGTTTCCTAATAAATGGTACACAGTTTAAAAGGCGAGCTCAAGGATGTATTTAGTTATTTTATTTATTCAACAATACTGTGAGCCTTCGCACAGGCCCATAGAATAAGTGGATAGTAATGATACATTTCAGCATGGGAGTTATAAAATTGAGTAAAAGCAAAGTGGGATAAAACGCAAAAACACAACGAAAATTCGCAAACAACCACTCTGGCAATCAACATAAGAAACTTTTCTAGCTTATAATAGAAGAAAAATAATGCGTACAATTGCAGCAATGATCATATGACCTAAATGAAGTTTTAACATATTGACTCAGTAACATCACATATCTAAAAGCGCCAAACATTTACACGAGCTCCTTTGTTCAGTATGCCTACTGTGAAATTATATTGCGAAGTGTGCGCAATCGAAGTATGGTTCCAGTGGTTCGATAAAGTCATCCACAGAATAGAACTGAACAATGTCATTTGGCAATGCATTCCAAATTTCTATAGCTTATGGAAAAAATGAATATTTAAATGTGTCGCATTTTGTCTGATACAGCCTGATGTGTTTAATGTGACAAGTTCTGGTGGAGTGGCGGTGCGGTGGCTGCACGTAATCTTGTTTGTTTATATCTATGCGGTCGTGATAGAGCAGAAAAAGAAACTACATGGCAGCCACAACACGCCAACACTCAATGGTAAGCAGTGCTGCAAGGGCATTTACGCTCTGGTGTCGAGAGTACTTAGAATATATAAATCTTGATGATTTAGTTCGTATAATTTCTACTTTTTTGTATGAGTTCCTTGTGGCGCGGGTTCCACATAATGCTACCGCGCTTGCGAATGGGCCTTACCAATGTTTTATATGCTGCTAATTTCACATGTGAAGGAGCCGGAGCTAGTTTTCTTCGCAAGCAAACTGGCTCCCAAAGTGATTCACAAGATATGCATGGAAAAAGCTGCCACATCTCAGGCATTCAAAGCTGTTTCTTTAATATCCGCTCTAGTGGTGAGCTCAACGTAATCGATTGCACTGTTTTTGTTGGAACCCCTAAATGTCTCATTGTTTTACTACGTGCAATATAGGTTCGCTTTTTGGGAAATTCTTTGCTCACTGCTTTGCCGTTTCGATTGCGAAGTCTCGACCATGTGTCGTATTTATACGTCTTATTTTTGTAAATACCCAATGAACACTTATATTTGTTCTCGACATTATCTTCTTTCTTACTTGCTTTTTCTGCTTTCTGTGTGGCTCTTTTAGGCTTGTTGCTTGATATCGGCATTCAATTTCATCGATTGTTTTGGCACCCTCAATGGCTGTGCGAAAGCGGATATCTCGCCTTCAGCTAAAGCGGGGTGAATTATCGCTGACCTAACGACATTGAATTAAGTACACGTTGACAAGAAGCATATAGAACCAGGATACAACTCATCGCTGAGTTCTTCGTTCTGTAGAGATGTTGTATAGCTTCAATGTGATTAGGACAGTCGGTCTGCGCCACTCATACGCGTCAACTCACCGCCCACTTTCCCTCACCTTAGGTGTTTTACTATTCTCGTAATTGATAGCCTGATATGCATCAGACCTCGTAAATGTTACAGTATGTGCAATCGGACAATATTATGCACTTGACATTCGTTAAACTGAATTCCTTATCCATGAACGCAGAATTTAGCTAAATATGCTCGTTGACGAGATTGTTATCACCATTACATTTCTCACCGTTGCCAACATTTCCTTCGTCAGGAAGATCCCGTAGGCCTTTTAAACCACGAGAGCTGCTGTCCGCCGAGCAAACTTGATTCGACGAAGGATGTCTTCTGACCACTTCTCGTGGGCCACAGGCTTTTATACTCCAGCCGGTAACATTTGTCTAGTTGTTGCGTATACGCCACACGCAGTTGCGACTTAGTTTTGCCAGAGCCCTCCCTTTCCTCTCTCATCTTACAAAACTGCAATGTCGTGTAGAATGTCACCTTGAGTACTCATGTTACGTAAGAGACTGGTTCACTCCGAAACTAATCTCGACATGTGCGTTGAGAGCTACGGTGTTTCACCGAGCTGCTTCAGAAACTTGGCTCCAACGTTTTTTGGTTTTTGTTTTTGGTTTTTCTTTTTTTTAGGTTTCAGCGTTCTGGAATCGTCTACAAAGACATTGCTGCGAACTAGAGCTTTCAGCTGCCCGCCAAATGAATAAGTGCGGCCTCCTTGCTAGCGGCTACCAATTTTAAGAACCCGCCGTAGTAGCTTACCAAATATGCTGTTTCGCTAGTGAGCTCAAGCCTGCTTGTGTGGTTTTGGATTGTCGTGGCCACATTTTGGTGGTGTCGAAATGCAAGAACACCCATATAGAGAACCGTAAGCGCCCTTGAAAGAAACCTGGCGGTAAAAGTTGTTTCGGACTCGCACACTATGGCACGCCTATTAATCATGTGGCAGTTTTTGCATATAAAACCACTAAAATGATTATTACAACATTCACTATACTTCTGTGTTTCATAATTGGGGAATTTGTCACGACAACCATGGGAGAATTTTCCCGTAGGAGACGTCTACGTGCTGTCAATTACAATATCATCTATTCCGCATATGTGAGGTTTCCCTTGATTCTTACTTAATTGTGGACGAATTCCTGACGCTAACCGTCAATTTCGTCACGGCGGCATGATCACTAATTCACTGTGGTTCTTTCTGTTCTTACGGCTGACTTTCTGAGAATAGTTTGCCCACGGCACGCATTGTAGCGAGGGAGTGTAAACGGTTTTTGTGTCGGATTCGCGCACGGCGCGCACGATAGAAGCGGAATGGGAACGGTCAGTTTTCCTCTTTGTACACAGAGGTGATGGCACACATCTCTGCGTGAGTGTTCCGGAGCTTCATAATTTTCAGTAGCGCAGGCCTATTGCACACCCTTACTCTAATGGTGAGTAAATTCGCTTTATAGCCCATACGTCCTCGTTTAAGAAGTGGGGACTAATAGAAGTGGGCTTTAGAATTCTTAATATATTTACTTGATTTAACATGTGAAATTGAAGAACAAGATAGTTAGTTAGTTATAGTTTTCTTTTATATCTGAAGGCATTAACCAATATTTGTATACATCAAGAAAATAAAACCCTACAAGATAGTATAGGCCCTACTGTTTTGAGAAGCTTTCCATGTTCCGCTGCTGGGCATTTGATCTCAAGAACAACTCATGACCCAGTAATTAGTGGGCTTACTTCTTTTCGTCTAAGTACAGAACACTGCTTTGAGCGATGCGTGATCGTGAGTTCGCAACTTCCAAAATGACCATAGACGGCCAAATAAAAAACTCAAAATACAGCGCGCATCTGGCGTCCCATTCTCATTTTCACGAAGCCGGTAAACGAGATACTTTCAGAAAGAAATCATTTAAGTCAGTTACGATGCCGGTTACATTGTTGCACGAAAAAAAAAGGTGACTGAGCAGAGTGGAAGAAAGCCGCACGGGATAGTTTTGTGCCAACAGAAAAACGAAGTCATGAAGTAATGATTTCTCATACGATTTCTCAGACGCCTAATTTGACTTTCATGTTATACTCGTACCTTACAACGCAACATAGGTTAAAGCAGCACAAATAATCATAGGTCGGCACTTTAAGGGAGTACTCACTCAAACTCACTCACCACAATTTTTTCAGCCTTCGCACTCACTTACGTTCACACTCACGTCCACTCACACTCATGAGTACTCACTCATACCCAACTCACCACGTTCAAATGAGTGTGAGTGAGTGTGAGTTGAGTGCACTCATGAGTGAGTGTGCCGAGCTCCATAGGTCGGCACTTTAAGGGAGTACTCACTCAAACTCACTCACCACAATTTGTTCAGCCTTCGCACTCACTCACGTTCACACTCACGTCCACTCGCACTCATGAGTACTCACTCACGTTCACAGTCACCTCCACTCAAACTCATGAGTACTCACTCACGTTCACACTCACGTCCACTCAAACTCATGAGTACTCACTCATACTCAACTCACCACGTTCAAATGAGTGTGAGTGAGTGTGAGTTGAGTGCACTCATGAGTGAGTGTGCCGAGCTATGCAAATAATGGACTTTTTTCAGCTTCTTTTTTTTTTTTGCAGACTCGAGGTGATGTCCCGCCGCACAGACTCCACCAGCGTGTTTTGTCCTATTCGGAAAACACGGGCTCAAGAGCCTGTCTCGTGGTATGTCGGAAGAACTATCCCGCATCTTGACCCGAGTTTGAACACCCTAAAAACTGGAGATTTTTGGTGCAGAAACTATCATGAAAGCTTACAGCATTTTAGATTGTCTAGAGATACCACCTAATGAACTAATGTTTTTTTTCTTCTTTTTTTGTGAAAATGTCACCACTAGTACACTGCGTTATTACGGAAAAACGTTTCTCAACTTTTCTTCATCCGCTCTCTTGCAGCTACGCCGTAGAAAGCGGTCGGGACGCATTAAACCAGCAGTCAGTCAGTCAGTCAGTCAATCGGTCGGTCGGTCGGTCGGTCGGTCGGTCGGTCGGTCGGTCGGTCGGTCGGTCAGTGAACTTCGTTCAAACATTTTCCTGAAAAGCCCATTACCCTCGAGAGGGGGGTAGACCACCACTCAGAAATCAATGTCAGCGACGATCGTTGTTTGCGTCGCTTCTGCGAGAAAACTTGCGTTGTAAGACATGGACTTAGCCAGGCAGGGGTGGGAGGTGAATGACGCCCCCCCCCCCCCCTTTCTGCCTAAATTCTTGATTCCAGGTTTCCGTGCGACCAAGCCAACAAGTTTTACGGCAACCTAAAAGAATATTTTCGGTTATTTCCGTTGAAATAAAATTACTATTCTGTGTTATCAACTTTTCTTTGTAGCAACCATTTTTTCACCATCATAGTAAACAGACGTCAATATGCGCTTAAAGCTCGGCTTTTAAGTGATTTTGCATGAATATGTCTAGGCTTCTGCTCGTGCGAACTAATGCAACAACCTTTTATTTATTTAAATGCAAAGCGTTTCCTAGCAAACTTCAGCGACCCTTGAACGTATCTATCTATCTATCTATCTATCTATCTATCTATCTATCTATCTATCTATCTATCTATCTATCTATCTATCTATCTATCTATCTATCTATGTATCTATCTATCTATCTAGATGTGGTACAGGTCAGCTACTATACTTTTTATTTCATTCACGCGCACTTCCTCCTTCTCGGCTCCGCCATCCCTGCATACCTTCTTACGTCAAACGCACGCGCACACACACGCACACACACACACACACACACACACACACACACATATATATATATATATATATATATATATATATATATATATATATATATATATATATATATATATATATATATATATATATATATATATATTGCCACGCGCTATTCTTATATTCACTTTTGTTGTATTCGGTTTTCGCCCACAAAGACCGTCAGCAAAGCTCAGCTCAAACCGCGCCTCATTGTTCTAGAAGCTTCGCGATCACTGTAGATCGTTTTGTTAAGATTGATCGCAAGACGCTAACACTCAAGATTATTCCAGAGCTTGCGCGACGACTAGTGATACGGCTAGAATGTCCGATGCGTGATTTATAAAAGCCGGCGCGCTCCAACGATGTTCAGTTGATCGACGGCCGACGCTCTGTTCGCCGCTATCAGTGCCAGCGTTTATTGCTGTAATCTCACCTTCCGTTTACCGGCCACAGGTTCAGCCAAATAAAGAGTTTCATCTTGGACTACTGCCTGCTGCCTTCGTCGACGTCACGACCACGTGACAATATATATGGGTCATTCCATGTCAAGTGTACCAGGTCAATTTTCGACCATCTTCGATCCTGCTGAAAAACATTGTCCAGGTATATGTGAATGTGATAACTAGAGACCGGATTATAGGCAAATGCCTATTTTTTTTCCTTGCGTTCCTATCGCGCCACTTTGATATATGAGCATGAATTAGGGGTAAAGGAGGGCTTTTATAGTGTTTTTATAGTGCCTATAAATGCCTATTTTTGGAGTTTGTGCCTAAATGTCTATAAGTGCCCATAAATGCCTATTTTCAAAATTGGTGCCTATATGAACGCTATTTAGGCTCAAATTTTGCTTTCGAGTACAGTTTGAGACCGTAATTCATGTTACCGGGCAAAATTGACGTTTCGGAACTTTATGGGGTTCCCTAGTTCAAAAAAATTACATCATCTCCCGCTAAAGGGAACCATGTGTAGATGTGAAGCAGCGGGCGCTAACGCTTACATTGGCGGCGGCGTTGACGCTGGCACTCATCGCAGCGTTGCGCAGGAGAGAAAACTGGGGAGGCCCAAAGCACGCAGTGATGGAGTGGTGTTTCCTACTGGAACATACCAATCACTGCTAATGGGCAATGAGAGACAGAAGACTCCGACTGGACTCAGAGACCCGCACTCCACTTTTAATTAACGCACACGCTGCGAATTTTTATTGTTCAACAACGCACAGGCGAAATCTTCCACCGGCACCACCTTGGAGGTCACGATCCATTGCCATATATACGGGATGGCCAGTGAACGGTTGTGCAGCGCGAGCAGTCGGTTTTTTCAACCAAGAAACTCGCTAGCAGACGCTGCCTGCGTCGGCGTCGCGAGGCGAGAGAGGGGGAAGCGGAGGAGAGAAAGGGGGTGACACGCATGCGCAGTGGGAGTGTGAACGCCGTGGGCAGGGATGCGTAGAGGAGAGAGGGGGGAGCGTAGGAGAGGAGAGAGAGGGGGGGACGCGCATGCGCAGGGGGAGTTGGACGCCGCGGGCAGGGATGGAGAGAGGGGGGGGAGTGTAAGAGGGGAGAGAGGAAGGGAGGCGCATGCGCAGTGAGGGTGTGGTTGCCGTGGGGAGGGATGCCTAGAGGAGAGGGAGGGGGAGAGGAGGTTTTTTATTTTTATTTTTTTCTTTAACTGTTTGCGCATGCGCAGTAAGGGTGGGCACGCGGCACACCACCACCACCACCACCACCGGATTAAGCTTCGCCATAAGATGCTTCACATCTAAAACATCCGGGAAGCAACCGGTAGCAGCAGTGAAATGGGACGCGCCGGCCACCTTACCCACCGCACTGACATGGCGCGAACGGTTGGAGCAGGGGAGAGGAAAAGACGCTATTTCTGCAACCCTAAAGGGGAGCACGTCCCAGCGTGTACAGTGGAATGGGGAGAGGAAAATAAAGGCGGGAAGAGGAGAGGGGAAGAAGAGGAGAGGGGCGTCTATGGCCGAGGACGTGGCGGGCGGCTTTTACCGCCGGTTTTCCAGTTCAGTGTTCCCATGGAATTGAAGCACCTCCTTGAAGACTTGGGCGTGGTGGGGGGCAGAAAACAGGAGGTGCCTACGCGCAGCAGCAGGAATATGCAGAGCGAATGCGAAACCATGGAGTGCCGTCAGGGGAAAGTAGAAAGTAGGTAAAAAAAATTGGGGGGACCCTTAAGCTTCGCCTTTAAGAGTTGAACGCGATAGCGATATCCCGTCCCTACTGCGTACTTCAATCATTTAGTGCATACTATGTAATGGGTAGTATGGTCTAAAGCAGGAGAAATTATTCGCGGCAAATGTGGGAAATGTTTTCGAACTTACTATGCACCCATTACGTGGTTTTAAGGGAATACGCGCAGTAAGTGTGTGTGCCGTTTGTAATGGGTGGCTGGCTTTAAACTATGGAATCCTTATGATAGTCACATATTCTGACGCCCGATGGCAATTTACGCTTGTACCACCCAATATTCCTGGGATATTACATGTTATATCGCGACGCCTATATAAAGGACGCTTGCGTTTGCGAAGCATGGAAGTTATTTTCACTGCTGAAGCAAAATCTTCATAACCGCTATGAATTTGAGTGTGAGGCGCCTGGTTCTTATACAGACGAAATTGCTAATGCCAAGAACGCACTGCAGAGGTACGACGCTTTGCGTTACAGAGGTGCCCGTGTTCGATCACGCAATACCCGTACTTTGCATTCAGAGGAACCCACACGTCAAGCGTTGCTCGATGAACACCGCAACGCAAAAGCCAAATCTATACCAGATCTTTATTCGAAAGGGTTATCGGTCACTAATTCAGGTGAAATCATGTCAGAATTTGAAAATTATTACAAAGAATTGTTCAGCGCCTCTTCTGAAAACGAAAACGAAGATCTGGTAGCGCAGTTCTTGTCATTTGTGACTCCTCTAACTGACGAGGAATGTGAATCTATTAGTGGGCCAATCACTATACAAGAAATAGATCTTGCCATTGCACAATTACCATTGTCAAAAACGCCAGGACCTGATGGATTGTCGGGCGAGTTTTATAAAACATTTAAATCATTACTGTGTCCTGTACTGCTCGACATTTTTAAGCAGAGTTTTGATCTGGAGACGCTTCCTCGATCTTTTACTAAAAGCCACACCGTTCTATTTCCAAAATATTCAGACAGAGAAAAACTCCGTCATGTTGACGGCTACAGACCAATTACATTGTGCAATGTTGACTATAAAATTTTTGCCAAAGTGCTTTCGAACAGACTTCAATTTGCAATGTCGATTCTTATTGGTGCCCATCAGACTTGCGGTCTAAAAGGTCGCTCAATACAGACGAACATACACATCGCTCGCACACTATTGGAACATTGTTCACACTCACACGAGCAACTGGCAATGCTACAAGTAGACTTAGCGAAGGCGTTTGACCGGGTTCGTCATTCTTTTCTGTTTTCTCTTCTCGAACATGCCAACGTTGGGTCCACTATATTTAAAGGCGTAAAACTATGCTACAATGATTGTTTGACCCGTTTGATTGTTAATGGTCAGCTGTCAAAACCTGTGTTCCTTAACTCATCTGTGAAACAAGGCTGTCCGTTGTCGCCGATGCTTTTTGCTCTTTACTTGGAGCCACTGTGCTTAAACGTGATTATATCTACCAACGTCCACGGTTTCAGTGTTTATGGGAATGAGGTAAAAGTATTGGCGTATGCGGATGACCTAGCGTTCTTTTGCACAGATCTTTCCAGTATAAAAACGGTGGTGTCAACAATCCGGGAATTCGGAACAATTTCAGGGGCACGAATGAACTTTGCAAAAAGTTTGGGACTGTGGTTTGGCCCATGGACCTATAAACCAACCCATTTCGAGGGTATTGAATGGTCTTGTGTGCCACCAAAATACCTAGGCGTTCCTTTAGATGCATACAGATCAAGCGCACATTACTGGAAAGAACGTGTACCCACCCTAAAGCGTTATGCCCAGACGTTTATTCCGCATAACCTCTCTATCTTTGGCAGAGCTAAGGCATGCAATCTGTTTCTGGCAACAAAAATATTCTATGTACTGCAAATAATTTATTGTTCCAGGGTTTACGTTCAGAAGTTTCACCGAATATTTGCTACCTTCATTTGGTCATCAACCTATGAACCAATGAGGCGTGACAATGTTTTTAGACCAGTTTGCGCAGGTGGTCTCGGGTTGGTTCACCTCTTTATTAGACAGCTGGTATCACGTTTTTTCTATTTTCGCGACTGTGCCCATCCGCTGCTTCGAACTTTCTTGCAAGTGAATTTAGCCGATGTTTTACCAAATTTAGTGGTATCTACTAATATTGTATCGCCTCCCTATTTGCAAGGTTTCATGCGTGAAGTATACGAATCAGTGCGCTTTCTCACAGCAAGATTCTCCAATGATTATTTGTTCTCTAGCGCAAGAAAAGATCTGTATAACGATCTATTAGATATGTTATTTCCGGCCCCACTGTACCGCTCACTATATGCTGGATTGTCTGGTCATGACGTGCTAGTACGTGTGAAGAAAATGCCTATTTCACCAATAACGAAGACATTTTTTATACAAAGTGCACACAGAAACACTGCCTGTAAAAACCTGGTTAAGCACCAAAGGTATCTTTGTATCCTCAATTAATTGCCGCCTCTGTGAAGTTCCAGAAACAATAGAACATTGTTTCATTAGTTGTAAGGACGCCATCCTCTTTTGGGACGTCCTGCAGAGGGCTTTTAAAAAGCAACTTGATTTAAATTCTCACACCATACGTTATCTGGTACCACCCAAACCCAATGCTAAACCCAATGCTATGCCAGTCGACATGCTGTTGTTAATGGGCATGCACAGTTTATGGAAAACTCGCATGTTAGACAGGCATGCGGAATCAATGGTGTCTTCGCGGTCACATTTCGTGCAAATGACTGTACAGCTAAAAGACTTCTATGAAGAACTACAGTTTCGGCCGGACTGGTATCCACAGTTCATAGAATGCACTGCTCAAATACCCTTTTAGAACAAGGTGTTGTGGGAAATTTGTTTTGTAATGCCTATTGTACATTTGTGGAGGAAGCCTTAAGTTTTTTGGACGCTATGTGTATACATGAACCTCATTTGTAATAAATACCATGTAAGAGAAAAAAAAAGAGGCATGGCTGTGTGGTAGAACACCTGCTTGCCACGCAGACGCCCCGGTTCGATCCTCACTCGGACCCGAAAATTTTTATTATTTATTTTATTTGCATCTTTCTCGATTTTTCGGTCACGGACAAGATGATGATTTTTCGGTCACGGACAAGATGATGATTTTTCACTCACAACCAACGACGCCGACGCCGGAATTTCTGCGAAACTAGCTCTTTAACGCTATCGCGTTAAAAATCAGATGGGCACATGGCTTTTGTTTCGTTTGCAATTTACTGTTAAAGGGCGCTTCACCAGGTCACATGAGAAATTTTAGTCAGATACTGGAAGTGTTCGCGTGCCCTATGAAGAGCTTTGCACCACGAGAACTTTTCAATTGGTTCATTACGAGCTGCGAAAGCATGATGCCGGTAGGTGAGCTTGAAACCTTTGCCACTCGCAAGCCAAATTCCTTCCCTGCCCTCTTCGGTATCAGAGAAACTCGGAGCCGGAAGCTCACACGACGTTGACGCATCAACACGCCATGCGCACGCAAGATTACACTATGTGCACATGACATGCCCAAGCCAGGTCGTGCTCACAAGTGGTGTTGTATCGTTTCGGCGTCCGCTCTATATAGTGTACTGCCTGTTTCTGTGGGATGGATCCGTCTATGCGTTTGGAGAGGCTGGCATGGATCCTGTATCCTAACCACGACACAGCGCGTCGCACAGCTGGAACAGCTGTAAGGGACGATGCACCAAAAACATGCTAAGCGTTGTCAGGGCTAGCGCCGGCACAACGTGGGAACGGCGAAAACACGAACACAAAAGAAATATAAGCAGCTAAGTCTCGCATCGCTCTCGATTCGAAGAAAAAGCTAAAGAAAAACGTGCACACATTCCGTTTGTATGTTTTAATATTTCTATTAACTTTCATTGTTCTGTTCAAGCAACATATTGCACAAATTACACATGTAGCCTCGAATAATTCTAGCAGTTTCATGTACTACTGTGACATACACAGGACCATTCCTTGTTGAACTTCACCTCCCCCACATTGGTGCCCGCGCCGGTGAGATAAAGGGCACGAGACATTCAGTCTGACATTTCACCTCCTTCCGGGGAGAGCGTAGCGTTGCAAATCTTGGCAGACGTGATCGTTAGCGTAGTGCATGCATTACACTTCTAGCTCAAAACGCTCAAACCTGGTAAGGGGCCCTTTATGGTGTTCACACAAAGATGACAAATTGACCCTGCGCTATTAGACCCGGCCAATACGAGGCTAACAGACCCTTCTGGCCTTTTAGCGGTCTGGCTATGGAATCCTGTGCTGCCCTTCCCAGCCATGCCGAAAAGAAGCAGACCCAGGAGCGTGTTTATTCGATAGTAGACACTTAACTTGCCATTCTGGACAATAAAAGGAGAGCCCGTGTTCTGGAAACCGTGCCCGAAAAGGGACCATTGCATGGCTATGTTAAATCATTAACGCCTTTGTACAATCATAAAATATAACATTTGTTTGCTTTCCTGTCGTATACCAGGTCGCGCACATCCTTATTCGAAAATTTGAGTTTTTGTAAAAATTTATTGTGCCTATATTTACGATTTTGGGGGGCCTAAAACTGCGTTTTTCCTGCCTATTTTTGGCGCCTAAAACACGATTTTTAGTGCCTAAAAATCCGGCCTCTAGTGATAAGTAGTTATTGAGGCGTTATTTTTCGCAAAAAAAAATTTTTGTGTTGCCTAGAGGGCGCTTCGAACTTTCGGCACCCAAGTGAAACTGTGTCGCGCTAAATAATTTGTATGAAATTACTGGTCTGAGCAATTACTACGAAACAAATTTTTCCATAATCTTAACGCGCTGTTCTTTCATGACTATGATAGTTTATTCATTTTTGTCTTAACTTTATTTTTGGCCTTGGCGAAAAATTGCAATATGCTGCATGTTTAGTGTATTTTATAAAAAGCACAGATTTTTTCTCGAGTAATATATTCACATTATGTGTTTTATGGGTTCCAATAATAAATTATGATAATACTTCGGGAGCGTATGAAGCAAATACATTGCCACAATATTGGGACAAAGTTGGAAAAAATGGCATTTTGACTCATATTGAGGCTTCATTTTTTCGATGTAGCAGTCCAAGTAAAAATATGGCTTATATATTGTTGCACTGTATGCTTTATGGGTAAGACATACAGAATGTTTCAAAAGAGTAGATTTTGTTTTCAGGGAGAAAAAAATTTTCCAACTGAACAACTACAAGGTAGTAGAAAGTGGGCCGTTGCCTCGCCTTCACTGCAAAGCAGGTCAGCGCAAGATTCTACCGGGGACTTTTCGGTGGCGAATAATGCAAGTCATACAACAGCTTGTCACTTGTTTCGGTAATACTGCTGTACAGAACGTCAAAAAGGGCAATAGTGCTAATTTTATGGAACGATATCTTCCACCTTGACCCTTTTGGGCAGGTTATCTTCAACCGCTCCATTGTCCCAAGGGGCAGAATTATAATGTAGTCGATGGCCTGCGATACCGTATTGGGGCGTTGTGTTCGGCTTCTGATAATTAATGCTCATGGTTTTAATAATAATTAACTACATAATTAAGGTATAGTTTACTTAAGATGTTTTTATGATGTATTACGTATAGGCTGATGCGTGATTGTTTTGACTGGTTTGCATGATGAAATGCTGTATCCTAGGTGTACGCGTTAGAGGTGATTTGACATCGTGCCCATAACTCCTCAATAACTACTTATCACATTCACATATACCTGGGCAATTTTTTTCAGCAGGATCGGAGATGGTCGAAAATTGACCTGGTACACTTAATATGGAATGACCCATATATATATATATATATATATATATATATATATATATATATATATATATATATATATATATATATATCCTCCTGAGACCCAGAGGGAATTTAGGGTCATGGATTTTACGTTAAACTTTCAGAAGTGCATTTTCTGAGTGCAAAGGTTAAAACTGTCACGTAGTTTTTCAATATATGATGTTTCTTGGCAGCAGCACGTTGTCCAATATATTGGACATTTGGACTCTAGGGGGGACGTTTTTGGGGAATAGAGAGTAGGGCGTATTTGATCTATTCGTATAGTCATCTCGCAACATAAATATACTTTTATTTCCTCCTTCCAAACCAAGATTCTACAAGATTTTCTCAGCCGTGGCATCACTCACGCAGGGCCTATTACCTACAAAGGAAAATACGTGAAGTTTAAACGTAATAAGGAGAGTACTGCAGGGAAAGACGTTTTACTCTATGTATAGCGCCAAGAGAGCGCACGAGCGTACTGTCGTGTTTTTGTTGTCATTGAGACCCAATGTACATTATATTGGACATTGTCAAAGACGCAACGCATCCAAAAAAAACTACCACATTTTTTGCTCAAATATGAATTTCTCTGTGGGCTTCAACCTCTTACGAACACAAATCAATGCTTAAATACGCTTTGAGACATCCATGGATGAATATAAATCCACTTACTTCTTAGGCCGCAGCCGGAAAAGTCGTTCGCGCTCAATCCCGCCATTTCGAGTGCTGCTGAGAGGCGGAACACACACCGACTTTGACCATATTCACTAGATGGCAGCGCGGGTCCCACAAGAAGCCGAGAAAACGCGTTACGGGAGGAGGCAAGCGCTTTGAAAGCCGTGGTGCACTGTGTTACAATGTCCAATATGTTGGTTTTAGCACGGTGGTGCGCGAATAAACGAAACATTTAGAAAGGTACACGAAACACAGCGCAATCCTCCTGAGACCCGGGAATGGGAAATTTGTCCAATATATTGGACAAATTTCCCGTTGTCGGGTCTCAGGAGGATATATATATATATATATATATATATATATATATATATATATATATATATATATATCTGTTTTTCAGTCTATCAATCTATCTATCTATAGAGCCGCCAAGGACTTCGTGCTCTCGTAGCCGTTTCGTTAGCTTGCTATATACCAATATTGGTATGGCGTGACAAGCGCGTATGACGAATATTACTGACACGTCCAAACGAGCAAATTGTGACACACATGTTATGTACGGCATGATATACTTCACATGGTCTCGGGGAGCTCGCGGCTGTTTAATTAAAGGGACTGTCTACCGCTCGGAAAAATTTTTCTGATTGTGGCGAAAATGAGAAGATCGTTCATCACATCGGCGGCAATGAGCATGCTTTTGTTCCACAAAAAAAGAATTATAATTTTAATTTGACGTCGAAAGTCGACAAAGAATGACCGCTAGCGTCATCAAACAGCGATGTGGTTCAATCTATTGGTCGGACAAGAAATCCTCGCAGGTAGACTCATTTTGCTTAAAAACAAGCTTGTGTAACTTGAAATTGTATTTTACGCACTTGAGGCAGCTTTAGGTTGCGCCAAAGAGTAATTATTGCTTTTTTCCTCACGCGTTCAGAGAGGCGCTCGGTGGCGCTGCCGGCGGCGCGTTCGCCTGCCTGCCTACGGCGGCGAAACGCGAGCACTGCGTCCGGCACCCCTCATAAGAAAAAAAAATTGTCTTCGGCGAATAGCAGCGTGACTGACTTCAGGGAATTTTCGAACCATACCCGTGAGTCCAACGTAATCTAGTAACGTAGCACGAGTCCTCATCAGTAAAGTGCACACCATTAACCAAGGTGCTACATTGAAGAAGATTTTGCCATCACGCTCCGCTTCACCAGGGCGTCCATGCTGGCTCTCATATCGCATATACAACACAGAACACCTAAACATAACTGAAAGACAGCAGGAACCTTCTGTTGTTTTGTGAAGCACTCCTCATGTTCATTTTAGTAGCGCGGTTGGCATGAGTGGAACCACTACAGTTCGTTTCACAACCCCGGCGTACCAGTGTTGCTGGAACAGACCAACTTTTCCGCTCGCCCGCGGTGGTTTGTCAGGCAGGCTGAACAAAGCTGGAGAAACCGTGGTAATAATACTTTATCTGACAATATGCGTGCTTAAACGACCAGTACGGCATTTGTTTTATTATTAAACAAAAATTGATGAAGTCTGCAAAAAGAGCGCGCGGTTTCAGTTTGCGACTTTCACCGGCACTACAGTCGTCATCGCCTCCACCAACCAGTGTTGTGGGCATTCATCCCACCAATGGAAGAGGACCGAATGCAGATCGCAAAATTCTGTTTTAAAAATTTCTACTCACTTTCCAGAGAAACCGCTGCAAGGTTCGGCACTTCAGACGGTACGCTTTTTTATTGCGATACAAAACATAAAAGTGATGAACGACGGTAGACAGTCCCTTTAAACTGATATAAACCAAAATTTGTATGGCGAGACATTTCTGTATGATGAACATAAATGACAGGTGGTAACGTGGAAATAATAACATGCATGTCATGTGCGGCATCCATTTTATGCCACACTTATGCTGCGCTCGCGGCCGTTTCGCTACCTTGATACACACCGAATTTGGCATTGTGTGACCCAATGTATGACGAATACAAATGACAGTTGGTAACATGGAAATAATGACATGCATGTCATGTATGACATGATTTACCTGTCACGCTCATGGCGCGCTCGCGGTCGCTTCGCTTCCTTGATATGCACCAAAACTGGTATTGCGTGACATGACTGTATGATGGACATAAAAGGCAGGTCATGAATCATGACTTGCATGTTATCATATTACGACATGATTTAAATGTCATCATCATGGTGCGCTTGCGGCCGTTTTGCTAGCTTGATCTCGGCCGGACTAGAGGGGCGACGCGCGCGCACTTTCATACGGCCTGAGCGCCCAAGGAGGGAACAATAAGGCGGGTTCTTGATTGCTCGTTGCCGCGATCGCCGAGTGGGGGGCGCTTCCAACTGAACCTCTTGCGCCCCACCCCTCCTTTTTCTCAGTCCGAGTAAGCCGACCACCGAATGACCGAGTGAGCTCACCACGCTTGCCGCACGTGTTTCACAGCGAAAGCTGTTATGAGATCACAACAAGGGCCGTTTTTGCACCGTAGTTGTCCGCCGCCGCCGCTGCCGCCGCCCTCGCCGCCGGTGTGCGTAACCACTATTGAGCGAAATAAGAAAAAAAGAAAAAAAACTAAATAAATAAAAAATACCTATAACAGAATGGGAATCGAACCCGGGCTCCCTGCGTGGCAGCCCGGCGCTCTACCATTGAGCTACGCCGGTGCTTGAAACTGCGTTGCAAACTGACCCTGTGCAGGCTTGATGTTGGGTAAGAATCACGTTAACATGTGTAAGAAAGCGTTTTAGAACAGTAAAATAACAACCAGGCGTCACACAATGCGAATCGCGTAACGAGTGTGTCATTCAATGCTTCAACCGATTACAAAAGCGTCAGTCATAATTCTTCATCGTCGTCAGCCACAGCATCAACAAAGTGCACATAATGCGTTCCAAGTGTGAAGCGGGTACCGCGCTTTTCCGTAGAATGACGAATAATAGCATAGTGGGCGCTTCCCCACTACACCAAAATTATGATGATTCATGACGTAGTGGGTAACACGCAAGTGTGCTTGTAGTACTCGACCCAAAAGTGTTTAAAAAAGGCTTTAGAAAGGTCGCTCTTCCAGCTTTCGCCAATACTGTGCTGCGCGTTCCGCGCAGGCCTGGCGTTTTTTTTTTTCGATCTGCCGCGGAACATCACCGATACCAATGAATATTGTAAACATTTTTCGCGCTACAAGGAAACGAAAGCGACTCGGAGAGATCGACACGGGACAACAAAAGTGCGAACTAACAACCGTTTATTCTTTACAGAATCATGAAAAAATATATACACACAAAGAAAGGGGGCGGAAAAACAGAACGAAAAGAAACATTCACACATGCGCAAGAAATACATCAAGAGAGATACTATCTTCAATCCGGCGCCCAGATGTCTCGAGGTCTATTAGCCACGCTTCCCTGAAGGAATGACACATCCGCTTCTGTTAATGATAGTGAATGAGTGGTAACACAGTTATCAACGCCAGCGCGGTGAATTTTGAAGGCTTCAATGATATCCCTTTCTTTTGAGTTATTACATAGTGAAATAGTCGTGGTGCAATCAAATTTCGGATGACATTGACACCTGTTGCAATGAGTAGCCATGTTTCCTGGGTAAGTAATCTGCCTGCAGTATTAATTATGCTCGCGCAGTCGTGTATTGATGCACCTCCCGGCTTGTCCAATATACTTCCTTCCGCAGGAAAGGGGGGACACAATAAACAACTTCTTTTTTCGCATAGAATGAACTTGTTCAAAATGCTCACACTGCTCAAATTGCTAGACCACGTTTTTTTCGTTGTTGACTTTATGACATAGTGACATTAATTTGTTAGGAGCCGTGAATACCATGGGTATACCGAATCTGTTCACGATTTTCCTTTGTCTGTGGGAAACGTTGTGAATGTATGGCAACACAATTGGCCGTTCTTTTGATTTTTCTTGCGGTTCGTCCATCTTATCACTAGTCATGAAGCCCTTGAACAGATCAGCTGTTAAAGCTGTGCAGTGTCAGCCATTCGGACAGGTTCATTGCACGCTTCATAAGTTCAATCTAATGCTTCATAAAACTATTTACCAAAGCGAAAACCTATTAGTTGCCACCCTTGCACGCTTACGTACAAATATTAGAGAAAGCTTGGCAGGCACGTCGATAAACAACACCCACAAGTACGTGACAGCAGTGCGACAAAGTATCACCCGAAAAGCAACGAACACAGTTTCTTCATTTTGAGTGGCACGCAAATATCATGTGAGGCCTTTGGGATGGTTCTGCAACGGTTGTGCAAATTACATCCACGAAAAATATTAGTGTTCGGCATAAAGAATTTGGGATCGTATTGACAATAACGTGTTACGCTAGAAATTGTCGTGAAAAAATATTCTCGCCGATCACGAGATGTATCATTGGGGAGACCAACTCAGCAATGGAAAAACGCACATACGAAAGGGATGTTTTGTGAATTGGACTTCTGGTGGCCTGGTCTTTAACTGCAAAGGCATCCAAGCGATGGTGTCACAGGAATACGTTAACCTTGAAATGTAGCCGCTTCACCCACAAGAACACCAGAGCATCAAGATATGCCAGCAAGATGAGGACGCTGCCAAACTTAATGTTTGCTGTTTGATCATGGCATAATAAAGAACTGAGACACAGCCTTGACAACTGAAACTGTAAAATAAGACAGTATAAGAGCGCGGGCCTAGCCAACGCGAACAGCAACAACGTCCGGCACGAGCTTCTCCTGCTTAGCGCTGACGATCCGACTGCGGAAAGCTTCACGATGTACTTCTTGATTACAATGGCATGTTTATCACTACAGGCATTCGTCCTGAACCCGAACTAAAGCATGATTTCCAAATATTTATTCAGGTCCCTTTTAAGCCACTGTGCTCATGGAGATGTCTGAGGACTTGTCTGATGTGCCAGCAGGCAGTGCTGCTTCATCTGCTAGTTAATCTTTCACTAGTTCAGACGTTGCTGATGAGCTTTCTGATATTGAACATGACCGAGTATATTTGCCTGTCGTAAGTACCAGACGTTTTCTTTCACTCGTGTACCTTCGTTCACTCATTTTCTGCTCCGCTTTGCGAAAACCATGTGTTGCTCTAACATACGTATGAAGTTCAACTGTAAAGCAATAACTGGAATTTTAAAAATCATGTGAGACATTGTCGCACACGCTTTCTTCGTGAGATAGGTTCGACAAGTTAAATTAATGTAGTGACAATTTTCAGATTGAAGATAAAAATAGAATGCTTCAAATAATCATCAGATACATTACAGCCCTTGCTTTTTTTTTGTTTTGTAGTCAGCCATGAGTTATGTGGTCAAGTTTCGTTTTAAACAACACGAAACGAAGTGCTAATGAATAAAATTCGCACATGTTACGCAATAACCTCGTCTCAGACAATCCAGGAAAAGGAAAATTAAGGAATAAGTATGCAAGAAGAGCATAGCCATGGGAGATGACCAACTTTTTTTTTCAGTATGCTAGCCATAAAGCAAACAGACAGTTCTCGCCTCAATAATACTTTAGCCATGTTTTCTCATTACATAAATAGACAACACGAAGCGATACCGCTTCATGTTGTCCATTTGTGTCCAGTGTGGTTTCGCGGTTACCTTCGCTATCATGAATCACTGACTGGCCTACACACACATACTTTCAAGATGCTCTTTATTTGCAGATACTCTAGAGTAGCCGTATGACGCATTTTATGTTAATTTCTATGATATTTAGTGTACCTGCGGTAGGCATAAACCAAGGCCTAGTGGACAGAACGCGTCATAAGTCGCTTTGAGACGTACTCTGCCTGGCGATTCATCATGACTGGCAAAGTATCATATCTTGTTCGGGCTCTGCCAAGAGCAACCACGCTCGTCCTCGGAGTAGTCCAACCCAGCTTATACATCCGATGGGCTTTACCTTTGCCTTTTGTACGAATCATAGACTCATGATGTTCTATGCTTATCGATCCAATTTCTAGCTTTCCGAGTGCGCATGTTGCGACAGCTGCAACTGCCTTTCGAGCGCGCTTATTTTGAACCGATGGTTGCAGCATATTTAGAGAAGGACAAACCCCGATAGGTCCTTGAAGCTACGTATACGCTGGTTTCTCACTCTTTAACCAGCCGAAGCATGTACGACAAACCTCTTCAAGATGTTTCAGGTTGACTTATGCTTCCGTATACAGCGCTAAAGCTTCAGCGTATTTTCGTCACCACGATGCTTTCAATCTCGGCCAGTTTTGTTGTCTGCTGCAAAATTATCTACTGTGTTTGTTCAATGAAGATGGTGGCTTCAAATACTGAAACATCAAAACAATAGTGCACGCAGCTGTTCTACACTGCAAAAAAAAGTCAAAAGAGGGTCAGGGCACCCTGACTCTCTTCAGTTATTCATGTGACCCCTCTTGGTATGTAGAAGGAGTTAACATTTTTGCAAGAATTATTTGACTCTCGTGAAGCGCGTTTCGATTGGCTTTCGTGTTGAAGACGCCGCCGTGTACGTCACACATATATATATGACGTGGCTGGCATTCGGCGCCTTTCTTATAGGCTGTGTGCTGGCGCCGCGGCACGCCGTCGGCGCGACGGGGGCCGTTGGTAATGGCGTCTGCTCTCTGAGTCTCCCCTGTCTCTTAGAGTCCGTTGCCTGTCTTGTAGTTTTGTTATCCAGAAAGCGTGATCATCTTCGCTTTTGATAACGCCGTATTGTACGCAGAGGCTTTATCTTCGAAGTGAGTCTGGTGACGCTTGGAAGGCGCCATATTTATGGAGCTGTGGACACGGACAACGTGGGCCTCTTAACGGTCAGTCTACTGCTTTCGTAAGCACTAATTGCCCAGCTTAAGCAAAGTTTGAGGTTGGGCTAGTTGGTAAACCATCTTCGACAATCAGCGCAGAACGGACAAGAGGCAAGAAAGGGAACCGAAGCAGCGCTTGTCTCTTTTCCCTCTCTTGTCCCTTGTCCATTCTGCGCTGATTGTTGAAGATGCACAGCATAGCTGGGCGCCTGCAGCAGCTTTGCGGAAGCAGGCAGCCAGCCATTTCCAATGGTAGCCTACGTCTGCGGGGCAGTTTCGGATGTGCAAATAAAACTATTAAAAAGTTGACGCCGTTATGTGTGTTATTGTAAAAGCTCCCGGAGTATGAGCTATGTATTCACTTATCAAGGGCGATTGTTTGCTGATCGCAGATTGTGTCTGCACTGCTGAAGGTACACGATGACGTTTTGAGATACGCTTTCGTGTAAGCCTTATTAACATTTGCATCGACTTTCAGTGTGCAGCGTGCGTCCGTGCGCCGAAACGTGAAAAAGAAAAGTATGCGTGCAGAACACCTAGACGCACTAAACATAACGGTTTTTCCTGATTTAAAGACGGTAGTTTAAGGTACATATATAGTACGATGCTTTCAGCATGTACGCTGCAGACAGTTCAATTGAACTCACCGCGCCGGGAATGCGCAAAGCTCTAGACTACAATATCGTTGTCGCGCGTTGTTGGTGCCGCCACCATGCACTCTTTTCCGCTCGTTTCTGTATGCTGTTTTCGTTGTTTGCCTACATATGTGATTATGTTCAGCGTTATAACAGAATCGAGTGAGTACGTGACTGTCGGAGCTGTGTGCGGTAATTCTAGCATATGGTATGTCCGATGTCAACGTACACGGCGTCCACGCGCTCTGGGTGTCGTTCAGGCGCTCTCACTCACATGCGTTTATCTGAGTTGTAAAGTTTTCATGCAGACAGTGCGACTGCATCGGTTTATTGATACATTTTCGCCTCGTCCTCGTCGTCTTCGTCTGCCTGGCTCTCCTCGCTGGCGCTAGCGATGTGGATCGCTACACTCTCCCGGCCGGCTGTCATTCCCCTCACGCTGGTAATATGGTACCACGTTTCCGATAGACGCTGCTTCTGTCCTTCCATTTGGTCCATTATAATACACTGTCTTCAGAAGTCCTTGCTGCTTAGCCGTTTTAACAACGAAGTACGGACCAGTGAAGGGAACTTTCAAGTCCAATCCTTTCCTAACCAATATCATAGACCCTGGATCGATATCTGGCATCTTCGTGCTATGGCGACGGTCAAAGTTGTTCTTCATGGTACTTCTGTATTTCTTTTGCTGGAGTTGGCTCTTCGGGTGTTCCTTCAAAGTGATTCTTCCAACTAATCCCAGCTCTTCGTCAGCTGGTAACCAAGGAACTGTACCAAAGGCGGCAGAATATGGGCTGCACCCGATGCCGGCGATGTAGGACCTGTTATGATGATATACCGCCGCCTCTAAAGCACTCTTCCAGCCTCCCTTGAATTCGGGGTATAGCTTGAGGTACATCTCCAGGTCTCTGATCAAGCGTTCGGCGAGAGAGTTAGCCTCAGGATGGTAAGGTGCTGGGTATATATATCGAAGCGTAATATCTCTTTCATTTGCCCAATTGCGTAACTTTTCACTTCTAAACGCTGGTCCATTGTCCGCAACAATGATCTTGGTGTTTTTGAAGAGTTCTCGCTCTAACAGTGCTATAACACAGTTCGCGTCTTCTCTTCCCTCTTTGGCGGCCGCGAAGCGCGTGCACTCGTCCACGGCGACCAGGAAAGCTTGGGTTCGTTTGACACCTTCACTTTTCTTCGTAACTTCAGCGAAATCAAGGTGAATTACTTCGAATGGTATAGTTTAGTATTCTGGCATAACCATTCTGTTTCCGCGTGGTTTGTATTTTGATTTCACCATCTGACAGTCATGACACGTCTTAACATAACTGGCAACATCTTCTTTCATGTTGTTCCACGTAAATCTCTGGGTGAGCTTGCGGTGGGTCTTTGAGAATCCACCGTGACCTCCTGAATGTGGACTGCTGTGATATAACTCCAGGACTTGGGGCACTTTAGTTTCAGGGACACATATCTTCCCATTTCGCAATTCCATCTCTTGGGTACCCTCCCAAAGTTTCATCAAGTTAATGCTTTCTTGGGGAATTTCTTGCGGCACGTGAAGACGTGATAATGCGTCAGCATCCTTGTGCTTCTGACCTGGTCTATGCATTATATCAAAGCTGAATTGTTGAATCTCGCTCACCCATCGAGCTATTCTGCCCTTTGGCTGCGCAAGTTGCAACAAGTAGGTCAGTGCCTGGTTATCGGTGAACAGGTTGAAATGTTTACCTTCCAGGTAACTTCTGAAATATCTGAGTGTCATTATGACGGCCAAAGCTTCCTTTTCTGTTGTCGTGTAGTTTTCCTGCGTTTTCGTGAACGTACAAGAATAGTAGCCGATGACCTTAAGCTCTCTCCCAGGTTGCTCGTTTTCGTCCCGTTGATAAAGGATGGCGCCTGCAGCATAGTGAGATGCGTCTGTGTATAGTTCAAACGGCAAATCGAAGTCTGGCAGTGTCAATACAGGGTCAGACGAAATGGCTCTGACAACTTCCAGATAGCTCTTCTCACAATCCTCCGACCAGACGAATGGAATGCCTTTCTGGGTCAGGGCAGTCAAACATTTTGTTTTTCTCGCATAGTCTTCTATAAATCCGCGGAAGTGACCGGCGAGTCCAAGAAACACTCTTAATAAATGTACGTCATAGGGCTTTGTCAGCTTCTTGATACGCTGCACGCTCTCTTCTTTAGTGCCCTTGGTTCGGCCGTCAAAGGTTCTTCCCAGAAAGACGACTTTTCTGCAGAAGAACTCAGTCTTCTTTATGTTGATTTTTAGCCTAGCAGTGCTAAGCGCCTGAAGGACCTTCTCTAGGTGTTCTGCGTGGTCTTCCCGTGTTTTCGAGTACACAGTAATGTCATCCACATACACATTACAAAATATTCCGATGAAGTTCTTCAGTACTCCATTCATCATCTTCTGAAACCATGCTCCCGAGTTTTGCCATCCAAAGGGTAGTCTGTTGTACTCGTATATATCGAAAGGAGTGACAAATGCAGTAAATTTTTTTAGTATTTTCTTTAAGTGGCACCTGCCAGTAGCCTTTGCACAAGTCAATGCGGGAAAACCATTGGCATCCTCCAGTCTCGTCAATGATTTCATCGATTCTTGGCATTGGGTACGGGAAAAGGTCGGTCTGTTTGTTTATCAGTCTATAATCTTTACACAGCCGAAATGACCCGTCTTCTTTGGGAAACAATTGTAATGGGCGAAGCAAAGGATGAAGTTGAAGGCCTGATGATTCCCGCTTCCAGCATGCCTTGGAGTTCCTTCTTCAACCGGACTTTCTTGTCGTGGCTCAGACTATATGGCTTTCTCTTGACGATAGTGCTGTCGCATAATAATAAGGGTACTTCAATGGCCGTTGTGGCTTCCGGGTATGGACCAATGCACAGAAGCTCTGGAAACATCAACGGTACATCTTCTCCCGAACATGGCTTACGATCAGCCCTATGGGCGATATGAAGGTTATTGCACTCTCTTCCAATCGTGACCACGTCGTTCCAGAGGATATTAACTTTCATCCGTGTCATATCAGGCCTGGATAATATAAAGTCAAAGTGGACTTTGGGAACTACCAGAGCTTCAACCTTTAATTTCTTGCCTTCATACTCTAGGTCAACTTCTATCCATCGATAGTATTCTCGACAAGAGCCATCGTAGCTGCACACACGAATACATTTTCCATGCACAATGTTGTTAGCATTGACTAGGCTCTCGTTGATTAAACTGACAGAAGCGTCAGTGTCAATCAAAACCGTTGGAGTTCGGCCATTCACTAACATCGGGACACTTAATATTCCCGTCTTCGTGAGAAATACTATTTCCTCAACAGAGCAGCTTTCTCGAGTAAAGTCTTGACCCCGTTCAAGTGATCTCATACGGGAATGTTGTCTACATTTGGTGATAGTCTCTGCTGCCTCCAATGACGATGTATTCTTGCCACGGTAATCGCCTTTGCTGACATTTGTCGCCTTATTGGGTGTGGGGCTACATTCTGGGGCTGTTGTGTATTTCAGTGCACAGAGTAACTCGTCCATAGACGTGAGGGACCTCGCTTGCATCGGCTTTTGATAATATCTTGTCATACCATGTATTACGAGAGCAACGACTGACGAGTCCGCCAATGTTGGATCAGCTATACGTAGTAGTCGCCACTTTTCGAAAATGTACTCTCTGATATTAGTACCTCTCTGTCGATAAATAAGGGCACTATTCCAAAGCTCTACAGGATTTGCCTCGAAAGCGCCTGCGAAGCTTTTCCTCCATACTGCCCAAGAGGTGTTCGCATGTGATGTTATTTGCAAGTCAAACCACTTCCTCGCGTTCCCACAAAGAAAAGGCTTCATATTGTATATGCGATCTTCATCGCTTATCCAGTGGTTTCTAGTACATGCATATTCGTAAAAATCCAGCCATACAGTGACGCTTGATGAATCACCGTCAAACATGTCTGGTCTCACAAAAATGTTGCTCTTATTTCTCGCATTTGCAGCGTCAACAAGAAGTCCTAAAAGCTGCTCCTGCTGTGTCATATATAGCTTCTGCATTTCAATTAATGCGTTAATGACACCTGCAGTGTCACAATGAGTGATGCTTCTTGGTGCTTGTATTTCAAACGCCGGCGGAACATTTAGCAAGTGAGACGCGAAATCCTCAAGAGTCATGCTCACAGTCACACTACCTTGAGCGACGTGGCTGTCAACCGTAGTTCCGGCGTTATCCGCAATCGTCTCCAGTAGACTTGGAGCTGTATGTCCTCCTCGAGCTCGACGTATCGCTGGCCATCTGCTTGGAAGCCCGCGATGAGAGGTCGCTGCTGACAGCGCGTGACGTCGAACTTGATCTTCATGTGCAGGTTCCTGACCTTAACTGCGCCAATGTAAAGTTTTCATGCAGACTGCATAGGTTTATTGATACATTTTCGCCTCGTCCTCGTCGTCTTCGTCTGCCTGGCTCTCCTCGCTGGCGCTAGCGATGTGGATCGCTACATGAGTCTTTAAGGATGGGTCATGTCTGTAAAACACGCGGTCAATGACCACTCACGGCGTGCCCCTGACTGCCGGAGGATGTGCTTGGGTGTCGGATGCGCTTGGGTGTCGGTGTCGGCGCAAAGCCGAGCTTATTCCGGGAGCAAATTTTGAAAAGATTTTTCATAAAAGCTTTTATTTTTTATTTTACACACCTGCGCCTATTGAAAAACTAGGTTCCCGCCTTCTTTTCATAAAAATTTGTTTTATTTGAGAAATAATTTGAAGCGGAAACTCGTCTCATATGTGTGTAGAGTTGCGGTGTGCTGCACGAAGAGTTGTTTTAAATCCAACTAATTAGTCTGCGTGTGTGGGTTATTCTTATGGTCCCGGATCACTTCTCCTGCCTCTTCATTCCAGTTCACAGCCACACTGGGGAAAAGGAAGGTGCCGGTAGGCTCTGTTGCCTCGTCACTCGCTGAAAAAGTCATCAGCGCCGTTCACCCTGTGAACGCGTGGAGCTCGGTCTTACACTCTTTTTGGTTGGACGGAAGTACGGGTGAAAATAGGTGAGTGACACCCCCGCAACGAAGCCTAAAGCAATTTCGTTTATTGTTTAAAAGAGGCTCACATCATCTTGTGCTGCAAGTTTGTTACCAAGTGACATATGACAAAAGTTAATCTTTGCAAGTTGTGTTTTACGCACGATAACGGCAAATACATTTTTCCTTTCCTTGTCTCTATGCATTTGTTGTTTCGCTGTAATTTTGTATTATGTCTATGTAGATCCCTTTTTTTTTGTAGCGTTTTGCAAACTCTTACAACTAATCCGTTTTCTCATCACAATATCGCGTCCTCTTCTTCAGATACCATTTTTCATCGCTGCTCCCGCTGAACGGGAGGGACAACATAGCATGTCACAAGTCTGATGCTACTTATTATTATTTATCCATATTCATAACACCATCTCCCGCTAAAGGGAACCATGTGTAGATGCGAAGCAGCGGGCGCTAACGCTTACACTGGCGGCGGCGTTGACGCTGGCGCTCATCGCAGCGTTGCGCAGGAGAGAAAACTGGGGAGGCGCAAAGCACGCAGTGATGGAGCGGTATTTCCTACTGGAACATGTCAATCGCTGCTAATCGGCAATGAGAGACAGAAGACTCCGACTGGACACAGAGACCCGCAGTCCGCTTTTAGTTAACGAGCACGCTGCGAATTTTTATTGTTCAACAACGCAAAGGAGAAATCTCCCACCGGCACCACCTTGGAGGTCGATATCCATTGCCATATATACGGAGTGGCCAGTGAACGGTTGTGCAGCGCGAGCAGTCGGTTTTTTCAACCAAGAAACTCGCTAGCAGACGCTGCCTGCGTCGGCGTCGCGAGGCGAGAGAGGGTGGAGCGTAGGAGAGGAGAGAGAGGAGGGGACGCGCATGCGCAGTGGGAGTGTGGACGCCGCGGGCAGGGATGCCTAGAGGAGAGAGGGGAGAGAGTAGGAGGGGAGGCGCATGCGCAGTGAGGGTGTGGTTGCCGCGGGGAGGGATGCCTAGAGGAGAGAGAGGGGAAAGGAGGTTTTTTATTCATTTTTTTAAAGGGTTTGCGCATGCGCAGTAAGGGAGGGCACGCCGCACAACGGATTAAGCTCCGCCATAAGATGCTTCACATCTAATAAATGTGAAAACATGCTGCCGATATCTGCTGTGTAATTTGTAGCATACCACACTATGCACATGACAGTCACACATTTTAGTTGGCCATACTCGTACAAGCATGTAAACGAGGTCTACCTGAACTGCTTAATCGGACATCACATACAGAATGACTGCCAGTTGGGCGTGTAGGTATTGATGCGGTATACATTGCGCCTTGTCCTGAGTTCTTCAAACGTCTGTTGTTTTTTCAGCGCTTCCCCATCATGGAAAGCAGATACCTTCTTTTTGCGATTTTCTATATTACTCTGCTGGAAAAGCAACGTTATTTCGAAACGCTGTGTTAATCATAGCTCGGCGAACTCACTCATGAGTCGACTCACTCCGCCTCACTCAGACTCAGATCGAGCCGTGAGTCTGAGTCTGAGTGAGTCCGGGCGAGTAATAGTTTGGCGAGTTTGAGTCCGAGTGAGTCCGGTTGAACAAAATTTTCGTGAGTGTGAGTCCGAGTGAGTCCTGCTGAGGAAAATTTCGGTGAGTGTGAGCCCGAGTGAGTCCAAAGCGCAAGATATATTTCTCAAGTGAGTCTGAGCGAGTTCCACTTCATTTTGCCGCCCTATGGTCCTGTCTATTCATCTTCAGCCCTACTATCAGCCTTACCTAGAATCACGTTTATACTCAGGTCTACTCACACGTATTCCAAAGCAGTATTGTTCATACACCATTTCAACACTGATTGATCAGACGCGTGAATTACGCAGGGGAGTGCCCCCGCCAACCCTTCCAGGAAAGTTCTGGATAAATATGCCTTACATTGTCATCTCTTTCCAGAAAAACGTCCTTACTGGTATGTTACTACTCATAACTTGTATTCGAAGGTAGTATTTCAAAGGGGCCACGAAGAGCACCGATTAACTGAGATATTGCTGTTAAACAGCATTGACACCATTGTCGAAAAAGCTAATTCCAGGCTTACGGACTCATGAGTCGACTCACTCGGACTCACTCAGATTCAGATGAAGCCGTGAGTGTGAGTGTGAGTGAGTCCGGGTGAGTAATACTTTGATGAGTTTGAGTCCGAGTGAGTCCGGTTGAAGAAAGTTTTCGCGAGTGTGAGTCTGAGTTAGTCCGATTCAGGAAAATTTTGGTGAGTCTGAGTCCGAGTGAGCCCTAAGCGCAAAGTATACTTCATGAGTGAGTCCGAGTGAGCTCGAGAAGTTTTGCCGACCTATGGTGTTAATAAATGTTAAAATTGAGCTATTATTTTTTGCAGGTACTGGGCACAACCGCAAGCATTATTCGATTTGCTTAAATTGAATACTTCAATATTTCGAACAGTATTTGCGTGACGCTAGAGCATGAGTCAATTGAGTAAATAAAATAGTTCTAGAGTAGCTTGACGCTTCGGTGTGTGTCATTTGATCGGCTTAGGAGTGTTACCGGCAAGAGTCATCTGACTCCCTGGGAAGTGGCTATTTGATACTTCAATTAAAAGTTATTTCATTCTTCTTAAAAGAGTCAAGGCACTCTCGCACCGACTCTCAGCAAAGCAGTTCTGGCAGAGCTTGTTGGTGTCGCGCGTATCCTCAGCCTAAAACAGTAACTTCCGTAGTGAGGACAGGTAAAAGAAAACATTTACGCAACCACAATTTCTAGCCATGTTCTTCTCGAGAACGGGTAAATAGTCGGCACAGGATACTCGGACCTAGCCCCACGCATCGAGTCTAGTGGACAGCTGCACCAAGTAGAAACGTTTTCACTGAACACTGCCGAACTCATTCTCACACTTTTCCCGCCACTGTCATGAGTAACCATTCATGGTTTCATGTTTTGTGAACAAGATCATGCAGACCCTCTGGCTGCGATAAAGATTGGTCCCCGGCCATTGTCGTATGAGGTTGTCTGTAAGCACGTTAGCAAGGGGCCGACAAAACGTAATGAATTCGGCAACTTCTGAAACTTTGGTAGCAATGATGCCACACCGAGCGTGTTCAGCCAGCTGAAACACAGATGTGAGGGTGGAGGAAGACTATGTAGGAGCGACGCGCAAAACGTGTGATAGCCGGAGACGAAATAAATGACCTGGGAAATTGCTCATGTAGCGATCCATTAAGATTTCTATTAATTATCAGTGATTGCGTATGACGTCCCAAAACCAGGATATAATTACGAGGAACGCCGTAGTGGAAGGCTTCTGGAATTAGTACCATCTGGAGTTTCTTAATGTGCACCCAAATCTAAGAACACGGGCCTCAACCATTTTCTCCTCCATCGAAAATGCGGCCGCCGCGGCCGTGATTCGATCCCGCGACTGTCGCGTCAGCACTCTAGCACCGTAACCCCAAAACTACCGAGGCGGGTCTCGGAAAATTTTAAATGCGAAGCACTTAGCGAACTTCGGCGACTTTGGGCCTATCTACCTATTTGTCTATCTAGCCGCCTACGACTTTATACGTTAATTGCCGTTTGGTTACTGAGATGTATACCAAAATTGGCATGACATAACATGAACTGTATGACAAACATAAGTAACAGCTCATATAATCAAAATCACATCTATGTCATTAACGGTATGATATATTTGCCACAGTCTTGGCACTCTTGTAGCCGTTTCATTAACTTAATATAAACCAAAATTTGCATGCCATGACAAGAGTGTATGATGAACATAACTGACGAGACTTAAGGTGCAAATCATGACACGCATGTCATGTAAGGCATGACTTACATGTCATGGTCTCAGGCCACTCGTGATCGTTTAATTTAATGGATTGCGACAAAATTGCTATTCCGGGACGTAAGTGTATCACGAACATAAATCACAGGTGCTAACATGAAAATCATAGCACAAATTTCATGTACCCTACGACTTACATTCCACGCTCATGGTGAGGCACAGTTGTTGCAACCGCTTGATAGACGCCAAAATAGGTATTGCGCGATGTGACTGCATGACGAACACATATGACAGCTGGTAACATGAAAATAATGACATGCATGTCATGTGCGCCATGACATACGTGCCACGCTCATGGTGAGCTCGTGGCCATTTCATAACTGCTATTTACGTGCAGTGTGAGTCCCACTTGAAAGAAGGTTACAGCATCCAATGCACATACTGGAAGGAAAGCAGGCATTCAGAAGCAAGCCCCTCACAGCGTGCCTGCTGATTGTGGAATGTGGTTGCGGATTAGACTGGTTTGCTGCTGCATACACATGCTGTGCTGTATGCTAGAGGCCAGTTTTGGCAAAGTCAGTCACATGTGCTCTGGCTCTCTGGCTCTTCACGAGCGAATAATGTAGGGCCGGGTAAGTAGGCGTTGTATGCTCCAAACTGTGTACGCGTGAAAGCTTTAGATGTCCGCAGCCCCCCACCTTCACACACGTTAGACAAACATAGAATGTGTAAATACATTTTTGTTACAGACGTGGCACATGGGCAGTGCCCTCTCCCCTAACGCAACACCAGGTGTGACTCGAGTGCTTCCGTTTATCCCGCTCAACACATTACACGCACGTGATGTGGCGTCGCAGGAAATAGGAATTTAGGTGAGATTCGGTAGATGACGGGGGCCTCTTTTGCCTGTTTTGACGAATAAGTAATTCTAAGCTTCCGCTTGAAATACCATCAATGAATATATTTATGCTGGTGCGTTCTTTTAGAAACTATAGTCTGTTACAACCTAAGAACAAACGTCAGCTCATTCCATCAAAGTCGCCATACCACCCAGAGAAAATTTGCATGGGTACTGTTTCTCATCTCCCTTGCTCATTCCCGTGACGTCAGGAACTTTTAGCTTATCCCAGGTATGTGATTTTCCCATTCGAACACAAGTTCGTGTGGCTGGCTTTCGAGCGGAAACTTGAACTTTCTAAGTATGCATAGTAGTTATATTAGCAGCGAAAAAGTGCACATGGCCACAGTTGCAGTGTTGTACGGAACGTCGTTCCAAGGAACGACGTTCCAGGAACTAGTTCCTTTTGGCAGGAACGGAGGAACGCCACCGTTCCAATCAGGATCGGTGGAACTGTAACGGGAACTCGTTACGTTTAATCAGGAACGGTAGAGGGAACGGCGTTCCTTCTGTGAACGTTCCACGGCATTAAACAGGCGCACGCACGCAGCACATCATGCAGAACAGAGCTGATGGGCGACCGTGTGATGCGTGAAAATGCAGCGCTTGCCCATCACGTGACTACGATGCATCATGGTTTTTACTTCAAGGCGCCCGCTGGGGGGCGCAGGAAAGCGAAAGACGCCGAGACTGGCCACGTGCGGGAGGAACTGCTGATTTTTTACAGAAGCGATGTTATGCTCGAGGTTTCCATGTGTCGTAGAAAGAAAATGATCATCATCATGAACCGGCACGCACTCTCTTCGTCATCGCCATCCTCTTCTGCTTCTCTCCCAGAAAACGGGCGCTGATTTGACCGGCGTGGGATGCAATAACTCTGATGGGGCGAGAGAACGAGTACAGAGAGAGTGAAAGGAAGGATAGAGAAAGAGATAAATTCTTGGCAACAAAATGTTTTCGGCTAGGTGAGATTCGACACCGCCTATCCACGATCTGAAGGCCAGCGTCGTAACACCGTGGTCGTAACCACTCGGCTATCTATTTTTTTTTTCGTTCATGGTATTTAATCAACATAGGCATGGCACTTCGAAGCAGTTAAATACAGACAGAGAACTAATATGTTCATTTTGCTCGTATCGCGACCCAACGACGAACACACAGTACTGAAGAATTCGCATTCATCTCTAGAGCGATACATCAAAGAACTGCCATTTCCCATTATACACTAGAACGGTGGTAAGGATAAACACCTCACCAATGCAATATACCATTCTGGCTGACCTTCCATTTGCTCGTATGCATCTCATCTCTTAGCTGAGTGACCATATACTAATGAGGTAGGATGTTGAAGAAATTGTTGGCTATGCGTTTTTCTGGAACATGCGCACACGCTAGAAGTGTATAGCATATCCTTGTATAGTACGGTATATCAAGGGGGGTGGGAAGGACAAGTGATGGTGAGGAGGAGGGAAAGAAGGAGGGGAAAACGAGCATAGAGACAGAGAAAAATGAAAAAAAAAAGATAGAAGGTGAGCGAACGTACACGGAGAGCCAGAGAGAGAGAGATAGGGAAAAAAATATAAAGAAAGAGAAAGAGAAAAATATAGAGAACGAAAGGCAAGAAATAGAGCAAAAGATAGAAAGACAGAGGACGAAATATACAGAAATATGTTCGCTTTACTAAGGCGCAAATGTGTATCCTGAACATTATTTTCGGCTCACATTGAAATATTGAATCAGCACTCATTAAACGCCTAAGTATTGTCCCTTTCGATGCAATTTCCTGCGCAAGTAATTCAATTATATTGGCGCATTTGTGGAGATTTCTATTTCAATATGTGAAGTGCAGTATCCTGAGTGCGCCTTTGAAGACCGACGTTGAAAAGTGCCACATGTGTTGGACTTCAAATAGACGAGCACGACAGTTGCAGTTACATACATGTAGTAAGGCCGGTGGTCTCGAAAAAAAATTGTCTAGGAGCTTTTATTTAGGTTTCTTTACCTATGTGTAACCTACTGTCGGCAACGATAAATTCGTTTGACATATGTAGCGCAATGGGAGCCTTAAATTGATCACTTTATTTCGCCTCAGGATTATCCGAGATTATATACTTATTAAAAACTCCAATGTAACGTTAATGTAACGACACGTTCCAATTTTGGAAATGTAACTGTAACGAGTTCCTTTTGCATTTGAGGAACTTGTAACGGGAACTCGTTCCGAAATTGGCAAGGAACGAGGAACGAGCTTTCGTTCCTGTTTTAGAGGAACGTGTACAACACTGCACAGTTGAAACCAGCCCGCACGATTCTCAGCGCACAGTTGATGGCAGGCGCGGCGCTGTTCTGGGGACGGAGCTTGTATTTAGTCTTACGTTGTCACGCACTATACAATAGCTTGCTTAGGGTAATCACTCCTGAATTTATATTCACAGAATATTTCTCGTACATACGACTTTCAAACATCACATCGATTTAGGGCCTTCAATTTTTTTACGCCATTTTTGTTCGTATAATCAAGGCAGACTATTTGTGCTTTAGCAAGTTTATTCGGGAAAAAAGTGGCTTTCTTTGTTTCATTCGTAGTTTTCTATAGACCACCTCTAACGACGGCGGCGGTAGCCATGATGAGCAGAAGGCAAACCTCCGTATACAGCAGGTGCGCCATAAGCACCCGACACGTAGCCTCCACCGAAACCGGCTGCGCCATAGCCGTAGGGAGTGCTACCGCCGTAAGATTGCCCGCCCAATGCTGGGCTGTTAGCACCATATCCGGTACGTCCGAACGGAGCATATCCGTAAGCTCCACCAGCGCCTGCGTAGGGGTTGTATCCGTATCTTCCGTAGCCGCTATAGCCACCAGCGTTGTAAGGTGCCGCACGCCCAGTGGCATAAGGGGCAGGTGAACCTCCCAGTGCAGCTCCTGAGGGAACCGGTGGAACGACTGGTGCAGCGTTGAAGACAGCGTCTGCGCTGGCGCCAGGGGCGGTGCCCGGTTCGTTGGTGTCCACGGTGGCACGGAAGCCGCCCGCATCCGCCACGTAGTTGACCCGCCGGTAGAGGCCATTAACGTCTCGGTAGCCGTATGATCCCGTCTTCGCGTTGTTTGCGTCGCCCTGCTCGCTGCGGAACTGTCGGTTACCGTACTCGTCCACATTATCGTAGCCGAAACTGTACGGCTGAGGTGGCTGAAAGAAATAAACGTGGGTGTCTCTTTACATGTCATGTACACATACAGAATTGTACAGGATCGAAAGCTATGATTGCGTTATGTTTAGTTTACTCACGGCTAATCTGTCGAACAATACCTGTTGCATAATGATTAACCATAGCTTCGTAATTCACACTGTTGCGGCCAAAGGCGGTTGGCTGAGGTGACTGCAAGAGATACGACAAAGGGTGTTCACCTCCACTCTTTTGCAAAAGTGCAAATTAAATATTCAACATAGGCCCCACAATGGCTGCATGCAACGTGTGTAGTGACATGGTTATATTTGCGCATGGAAAACAGAACCATCCTAGCAACCCAATACAGTCGAGCCCACTTATAACGATACCGGTTCTAACAATATATCGGTTAGAATAATGAGAAGCTGCTTCACCGTTGACTTTTGTATGTTTTCTATGGCAATTTAACCCGCTTACTACAATGCCCCCCGTGTTGCATTATCGCTTATAACAATGAATTATGGCTGTTGGACGTCCTCGCTGAAAGGTAATGGAAAGCGAAATATTTGAAACGAAAGAAGAAATTGAGAAATTCGAGCTACCGAGCCCCTACCCAAATACCCAACGTCCCCAAGCACCGTTTCGGATTCACGGTATGCTTCAACGCAGGGCTGTGTGGCATTGCGGCAAAGCTGACTTTTGAAACCCGCTGCGGTGCGGGAGTCCGCGGTGACTTTTGTTAATGCCTTTCGTAAATGCAATTTAAAAGAAAAACAGGTTCAGACTTCGGAGAGTTTCAGCACCCGAATCTGCAGATGTCATACATTGGTTCTATGAGGAATGTGGCGGTCCCATGAAGGTGTCCGAACTTTCAAGCATGTCCGAAAAATCGGCAGCTTTGTCATCCTTATGTGCAGGGCTGGGCAGAGATACACGGAAAAGTATTCCGGAATAAAGATATCGAAATACATATGTTGGAAGCCTAAAACAGAGATACTGAAATACATTTCCAGTTGACGTAACGGGATATCTCGGAGATACTTTTGCAAAAAAGTCGCAAAAAGTATTCCGCAATACAGATACAGGAAGACCTTTTTTTCGGGGATCCTGATATTCCGCAAAGACATTAATTAGTGCAACATAATCTTCTAAACAATGTTGCAGAGCATTGAACCTCGCAGTTTTTTATTACAGTGCGTAGCGTCATTAAGGCAATACAGAGGGGCGGACTTACAAAGTACATTACCGGTAATAATTACTTATTCGCAGGTGTTAATTTTAATTAAAAAATGGCGTGCCGCCTAATCTAATGGCTTGCCACGAACTAATGCCATTCACCTAAATAAATTAGGCATGCTGCACTGGCCTTGAGCGACAGCGATTTTCAGAGGCCGACATCACTGCCTTTGCGATTCTGCCGTCAGCTGCGTCACGCGCTTTACCGCATGGGCCACTCTGTGCTTGAGGGGAAACCGTCGCTGCCCTTCCTATGTCGCCGACCAGCGGCGCGCCTTTTTTTTTTTGTCTTGGCACGAAAAAAAAAAAGAACACCTTCATCCTCCCCTTGGAAGCACAAAAAACTCGCCTAGACTCATTTCTCGGAAAATAAAAATGTAACGAGATACCCGTGCCCTGCATAGTATCGCGATACAATCGATACATCGGAAAAGTATTTCACTACTGAGATACAAATACATTTTTCAAAGGTATCTCGATACTGAAATACAGACACTCAAAAATATCTCTGAAATACTATCGCGATACTCTTGTATCGCGATACTGCCCAGCCCTGCTTATCAGTGATGTCCATTGGCATATCCCATCCGATATTATCGAAATCTAGACTAGCTGCGCAAGCACAAAGAAAGATGGGATACAGGGTAGAGCGTAGTGTCCTGTCTGCCTTCTGCGATCTATCCTGACTCCTTTCTTTCTGCTTGCGCAGCAAGTCTAGATTTCAGTATGAACCAAATGGTCTGCAAATAAGTATTGCTCGGATATTATAGCTTTCTCACAGCAGCCTGCAGTCACCTTATTTTGCGTTTTTTCCGTGGAACCCTTTTATTGCAATTATCGGTTTTAACAATGAAACTTTCGAGGCACTTCAGTATTGTTATAAGTGGGTTCGACTGTACAGTATTTTAGCTGTTCCGCAGCGGTTTGGCCTGATACACGCTGAACTGCCCGGGAAAAGCTTGAATACCAAGTGCGGCAAAGGGAACAGTAAAGGCAATACCACGAGCGTCGGTATGGTGGCAAGCATTGTACGCCGTTCTCGAGAGTCTGAGCGCATGTGCAAGCCCATTAGTTCCCAATGTCCTGTACCCCAGAGGTTCAGCCAGTTTACAAGGTGGAAATTGCTCGTGTGTTGGTCCCAAGAGGCTCACTACAGGAGTCACGCACGACTCAAACCTGTAAAGCCCGATAAAAAGTATTAATAGCTACTTTTCATCTGTGTTGTCGTTCTCTGCTCTTGTCTCTGTTCCGTAGTGCGCCCTACTGTTTTGCCTTTAGAATGAATCGTTCCCAACTAGCCCAAATATCTGTTGGCTAGCAATAGCAGACAAACAGCACCGACATCACGCCCGCCAATTGCGCAGCTTCAAGGCGGCCAACTCCAACTTCATGTGAACATAGACAATACATTTGGCCCATATAGACATTTGGTAGAGTGTAATGACTGCTGAATCTTTTGTCTTTAACTCTACAGTAATTCAAGGTTAGTTCACGAGCTTCACAATATAAAAATTCAAGGCACCACTTCAGATTATGACTGGCAATCATGTTGGCAATCATGCAGTTCATCAGCTTTCTACTTGCGGCGTAATCGCTTTTATGCATTCTAATAAGGCCACCTGTATATGAAACGTACTGAGATCTTAAAACGTCACTTAAGCGTCGAAGCTATGCGTTTGTCACGGTCATCAATATCAAGGAAGAAACAATGTAGTCATGAGAATTCGTGAACTACAGTTTTTCCCAGGCGTTCTGGAAATAATAGCATCACTAAACGATAGTTAACATCGTAGTGACGGCTTGCTTCTTCATGAAAAGTTCACTGCAGGCAAGTAGGAGCCCTGTTGCTGTTTCACTTTTATTTACTGAGCAGTACCCTCATTGAGCGGCAAACGTATTAACTGGCCTGTCGTTGTCCGAGTTTTTGTTATTTGCATTAGTAAGACAGCTATAGAATGACTGACGTAATGTTTTGCTGATGTTTGAGAAAACATGTCCGCAGTGTAACACTCATAGATGGCAAACGCAGAAATATCAGCCGACACTCACATGGCGGCACTTGGAATGTGCGAAAAAGCGCGTTTGTTGTGTGCGCATTTGGACCAATAGTCGCAAGAAAAGCGCAAAAAGACATACAATTGCCAGCTACAGAGTGGCGTAGAAATAAATTGACCAATGGCTGAATGAAGGACAGTAAGTATAAAACAATTTAATAAACTTATATGACAACTAGGATCAATGTGAGCTACACAGTCAGCAAGAGTATTTGATAATTATGAGCAATCATTTTCACTTTCATATATAGTTTTAGCTACAAGTCAGCTGTACCAAAAAAAAAAAAGAACTACGCAACGCGTTGGTACAGGCATTCTCAAGATGCAATCCAAGTTTTTGTTTTGGCTCATTGAGAGAAATATACATCTGGATCGTTTCTTACAAATTTTCTGAACAAGAGATATGCATTAATTTTCTCGGAAGTCACTCCTGCCTTAACAGGCGATCAGACACATCCCTAGCTCCTACAAATGCGCCACAATAAAACAACAATAAGAGCGTAGTTGGTACCCACAGAGGCGTAGGCATCGTATCCTCTATAAGGTGACCCGGCAGCGGCGTAGCCACCGAAGCCATCGCCAGGGTATCCGGCTTGTGTTGGCTGCTGGTGGTGGACTAGACCATGGGCTTGAGCCACGAGGTAGACGAGCAGCAGTTGCACCTGAAATGCCTCAAGAAACGTTGATTGCTTAGGCGGGACAAATACATTAAATCAAACTACACTTTGGACTGTCCGCCATGTTCTGTATTCCACCCATAGGCAGTAAGTTGCCGAATTATTGGTAGACACTTTAAAAGGCAAACTCAAGGATATAATTTATTCGCAAGATATGCTTGGTAAAAGCTGGCACGTCTGAGTCATTAAAAACTGCTTCTTTAATATCCGCTCTTGCAGTCAGCCCAACGTTATAAATCGCACTCTTTCTTTAGCGCCCGGAAATGTCTCATTGCGTCAGTATTTGCTGCATGGGTTCGCTTTTTGGGAAATTTGTGCCATACTGTTTTCCCATTTCAAACGCGTAGTCTCTTGCTTGTGGCGTATTTGTGAGTGTTTTCTTTTCTTTTTTTTTGTAATCTCTGAGAATGAACATTCGTATTTGTCTCCAGATACATTTTTTTATCTCACCGTTTTCCTTTCGTTCTCTGTGGCTTTACTTCGTTCCATAATATTAGCATTCAATTTCATCGATTTGTGAGCACCCTCTACGGCTGTGCGAAAGCGGATATGTCGCCTTCAGCTAAAAATTGGTGAATTATCGCTGACAGCAACAATGAATTCAGTACACAAATACATTAGAAAGTATATAGAATCCACAACAATGCATAGCTCAGTTTTGTATTCTGTAGTGATGCAGCATAGCTGCGATGTAATTAGGATGCTCGGTTGACACCTCTCGTACGCCTCAACCAATCGCACAGTTTAGATGTTTTGCTTTTTTTTCGTAATGAAGAACCTGATGTGCATTAGTCCTTGCAAGGGTTACTGTAAGTGCTGTCGGATAATATTGTGCATTTGTTATTTATTTAATTTATTTTCTTCTACATGAAGGCCCAATTTAGCTAAACATCCTCGTTAACGAGATTGTTATCATGAATGAAATTCTCACCATTGCTGACATTTCAACGTTTACGACGATTCCGCAGGCCTTTTAAACCAAGAGAACTGCTGTCCACCGAGTGACGTTGACGCGACGCTGAATGTCTTCTGACCACTTCTGGTGGGAAGGCGACTTTTATACTCCAGCCTGCGACATCCGTCTGGTTGTTGCGTGTGCGTGAGACGCTGTTGCGACGGAGATTTGCTGGTTTTTTCAGTGCCCTCCCTTTCTCCTCTCATCTTACAAAACTTCAGTGTCGTGCAGGATGCCACCTTGAGTACTCATTTTACGTGAGAGGCGTCTCCACTCCGAAGCTAATCTCGACATCCATGTTATGAGTGACGGTTTTAGATGTGAAGCATCTTATGGCGAAGCTTAATCCGGTGGTGGTGGTGGTGGTGGTGGTGGTGTGCCGGCGTGACCACCCTTACTGCGCATGCGCAAACCTTTCAAAAAAAAAATAAAAAAAACCTCCTCTCCCCCTCTCTCTCCTCTAGGCATCCCTCCCCGCGGCAACCACACCCTCACTGCGCATGCGCCTCCCCTCCTCTCTCCCCTCCTACGCTCTCCCCTCTCTCCTCTAGGCATCCCTCCCCGCGCTCCCACTGCGCATGCGCGTCCCCCCTCTCTCTCCTCTAATACGCTCCCCCCCCTCTCTCCTCTAGGCATCCCTGCCCACAGCGTCCACACCCCCCACTGCGCATGCGCCCCCCCCCCTCTCTCTCCTCTCCTACGCTACCCCCCCCTCTCTCGCCTCGAGACGCCGACGCAGGCAGCGTCTGCTAGCGAGTCTCTTGGTTGAAAAAACCGACTGCTCGCGCTGCACAACCGTTCATTGTCCATCCCGTATATATGGCAATGGATCTTGACCTCCAATGTGGTGCCGGTGGGGTATTTCTCCTGTGCGTTGTTGAACAATAAAAATTCGCAGCGTGCGCGTTAACTAAAAGCCGACTGCGGGTCTCTGTGTCCAGTCGGAGTCTTCTGTCTCTCATTGCCCATTAGCAGCGATTGGCATGTTCCAGTAGGAAACACCGCTCCATCACTGCGTGCTTTGCGCCTCCTCAGTTTTCTCTCCTGCGCAACGCTGCGATAGCGCCAGCGTCAACGCCACCGCCAGTGTAAGCGTTAGCGCCCGCTGCTTCACATCTACACATGGTTCCCTTTAGCGGGAGATGGTGTAATTTTTTCTTCGAGCTTGTGTGCAGGTTCTTTTTTTTTTCAGGTCTCAGCGTTGAGCAATAGTCCAATATTCCATTGCTGCGAACTTGTACTATTATCTGCCGAACAAATGAATACGTTCAGCCTCCACGATTGGCGGCTCAAAATTTTAAGTACTAGCCGTGGTAGTTTACTGAGTATGCTGTTGCGCTAGTCAGCTCAAGCCCGCTGGATTCATTTTCGATTGCTGCTGTCACATTTCGATGTTCCCGAACTGCAAAAACAGCCATCTTGTGGACTTTAAGTGCTCTTTAAGTTAGCGAGGTGGTGAGAGTTAGTCCGGAGGCGCACACTATTACGTGGCTATTAATCATGTGGCGGTTTTTGCACGAGAGTCCACCGAAGTTATTATTACAACTTTCAATCTAATTGTGTTGCGTAATTGTAATTCTTGTCATGACAGCCGTTGGGTAATTTTCATACATAAGATGTTTATTTGGTGTAAATTTCATATGATTTATTCCGCGCATGTAATATTTGTTTTGATAGTCACGCAAATATTCAGAAATTTGTGTCGCTAACTTCCAATTTCATAACGGCAGGTTGAGCAGTTCATTCACTGTGGTCTTTGTGTTTCTTACGGCTGATTCATTGAGGACGGTTCACGACACGCATCGCAGAGGGGGAGTGTGAACGGTTATTGTTTCGGATTTGCGCACGGCGCGCATAATAGAAGCGGAGTGGAAACAGCTAGTTTTCTGGCTTTGTACACCATTGTGACGGCGCACATCATTATAGTGACCAGAAATTTTCTTCGTGGACAGGAGGGTTGGCTCGCATATAAACATCTGCGCATATGAATAAATATATATATATATATATATATATATATATATATATATATATATATATATATATATATATATATATATATATATATATAATACTTAGATTATAAAAAGTCTGTCCTCAGTTGCCGTAAAGCAAATAGGAAAAAGGTATACGCTTCTAAAAAATTGTCTGTGTCGAAGTTTCGATCGGAGACCGATCTCCATCAAGACAAAATTGACCAGGCTTCGATGCGCTTTTATATCATCGTCCGCCGATCCGACAGAGAGAGAGGAAAGACTGCGAGGCCTGCGCGGAACGCGCAGCACAGTCCCAGCGAAAGTTGAAAGAGCGGCCTTTCTAGAGCCTTTTTTAAACACTCCTGGGGCAACTACTACGAGCACACTTGCGTGGTACCCACTACGCCATAAATAATCATAACTTTTGTGCGGTGGGGAAGCGTCCACAGTGTCATTATTCGTCATTATTCGGGAAAGCGCGGTACCCGCTACACACTTGTAACGCATTATGTGCACTTTGTTGATGCTGTGGCTCACGACGATGAAGATTTATGACTGACGCTTTTGTAATCGGTTGAAGCAACGAATTACACACTCGTTACGCGATTCGCATTGTGTGACGCCTGGTTGTTACTTTACTGTTCTAAAACGCTTTCTTACACATGTTAACGCGATTCCTTACCCAACATCAAGCCTGCATAGGGTCAGTTTGCAGCGCAGTTTCAAGCACCGGCGTAGCTCTGTGGTAGAGCACTGGGCTGCCACGCATAGGGCCCGGGTTTGATTCCCATACTGTCCTACGTACTTTTGTTTATTTAGTTTTTTTTTCTTATTTCGCGCGATAGTGGTTACGGACACCGGCGGTGTTGGCGGCGGCGGCGGACAACTACGGCGCAAAAACGGCCCTTGATGTGATCTCATAACAGCTTTCGCTGTAAAAGTAAAAAAAATTTTAAGAAAAAATGTCCTGAAAAACTGAGTAGCCAAAAGACCACGTGCGCATACTTAGACCTGGAAACCCCACGTGTTTTCCGGGAGAAGCAAGAAAAAGAAGCAGAAAAAGGCGAACAAAAAAGAAACATATGTAGATATATACATAGATGCTCGATTGGGACACATTAAGTACATTACTGTCGTCAAATGTCAAGCTCCACTTCTACGACTCTCCCCTCCCCCCCCCCCCCCCCCCATTCATTCATTCGTGAAGCTTGGACGCAATAAGTAAGTAAATTCCTTTCGTCCATTGTCACGCCTTATTTCGTCGGCTCCGTCCTCCTCAGTTGCTCGTGAAGCCTAGTGAGGGGCTGTAGCTTCACAAGAAGTGATAAGCGCTTAAAACATAGGGGTCAAGTGTTTAAAAGCTTAGTACAAGCCCGGAAAAGATGTAGAGGATAGGTACAGTCAATGAAAAACAGGCAGCTACATTCCCCAGCCTGTGGCTAAAGATAATGTTTTTCAAACAAAATGGAGAATACCCTTCAAATTTTTGGCCGGGGGGGTCGAATCATTCAGTTGCTCTAGTGTCCGAGTGGTTTCCTATTAGGGAGGGTTATTCGAAAGCTGCCCGTTTTTCTCGGAATGCACGAACGGATGTTGCATACCGCAAATACCGCAAAAAAATTTTTTTTAAAATAAAAATAAGAGAGCTTTGGTTAATATAATTATCTTGAAACTTCCAGAGCGCGAATTGAAGACAGTATTCCCGGATTGATATTTAGTCCAGCCTTCAATGTGTTAAATTTATAAATCATATATGATTCGAGCTGTTCATGCTCCCTTTTACTTTTACTGGAGAAACCACTTTGTAAGAGTGTAACCTTCTTGGAATCAAATGGGTGGTTTTCGGAATTTATAGGCCGAGACAGTGGCAGATCCGGAAGCGAATGAACATGTGAACGATAGCGTGTAATGTTAAAATGAACTGCCGGTTGGCGAAGTTATTACCTGTCTCCATGACCGTGAACCAGTGCCTAGAACAAGGAACGCAATGTCAAATTTCCTTTGGTCTATGACGGGCGTCTGAAACACGCGGGCCGCATGCGGCCCCCAACTTCACGCTCGCGGCCCGCGCATGACTTCCTTCGTCCCATATTCTTTTAGTTTGTTTTTTAAATGCGAAACATTTCTTGGCGAACTTCGGCGACATTGAGCGTATCTATCTATCTATCTATCTATCTATCTATCTATCTATCTATCTATCTATCTATCTATCTATCTATCTATCTATCTATCTATCTATCTATCTATCTATCTATCTATCTATCTAGCCGCCTACGACTTTGTGCTCTCCTGGCCGTATCGTTAATGTGATTTATACCAAAATTAGTATGGTATAACAAGACTGTATGACAAACTTGAATGACTGGTCATATCATGAAAATCATGACCAACATGTCATGAAAAGTATGATTTAAACGTCATGACCATAATGCTCCTGAGGCCGTTTTCTTAACTTGATATATCTAAAAATTGGTACGATGAGGCATTTCTGCATGACCAACATAAATGACAGGTGGTAATCATTACATGTCATGTGCAACACGACTTGCATGCCACGCTGATGGCCCGATCGCGACTGATTCGCTTGATTGATATGCACCAAATTTGGTATTGGGTGACGTGATTGTATGAAGAGCATAAATGACAAGTGGTAATATGGAAATCATGACATGTCATGTGCAACATTACTTGCATGCCACGCTCATGGCACTCTCGTGGCCGTTTCGCTAGCTTGATATACACCAAAGTTTGTATTGCGGGATGTGACTTTATATCGAACATAAGTGGCAGGTAGTAACATGAATATCTTGGCATGCATGTCATCTACAATGCCATTTGCATGCCACGGCCACGCTCATGATACGCTTGCGTCCAGTTCGCTAGCTTGATTTACACCAAAACTGGTATTGCGCTACGTGATTGTATGACGAACATAAATGACAGATGCTAACATGTAAATAATGACTTGCATATTATGTACAGCATTATTTGCTCCTAGCTGGCTGCTTCGCATTGCATCGATTCGCACAGTGCGTGGGATCTGCCGGCTTTTTTTAATAAGTACATTCATGAGCTATACAGGCATGACTTATCTTAAGCATTTTTTATGAGGCACCACCTGCGCTCGCCACGTGTTGAAACATAACCGTGAAACAAAACTCAGGATCGACGTCCAGATTTTAGTTACTTTGCCGAACGCCATGAAAAACTTGCCGAACTTGGAGGACGATTGAGCTTCACCTTCAAAAGTAGAACGCGATAGCGTAATTGGTCCCCGAGCGCACCGCCGTCTCAATTGCTTGCCTGGCTTCAGTTCTCGGTGCATGCCTCCACCGGGCTGCAAGGAAACGAACGTCTGTGTGCGTAACATTGGCCGTTTCAAACTGTCCTATAGTGTTTATTTCTGAAGCGGCTTTCATGCATGATGCGAACGGGAGAAAACACGGCAATATAAATTATTCAGTGGTTACGGTAAGAGCAGTTACATCGACATCTGCCGATACACCCCCTTCCCTTTCCCGTCCTGCCGAATGGAGAACTTACGTGTCACAAGAGGTCACCCGACGTAGTCTGCGCTAAGTCGTCGACGGGGAATGAGTAGCTTGTGCGCTGTTGGGTGTTCAGCATGCAAGCAGACACAGTAAATGGGTCGGGTGGATGGATGAATGGACGGATGCATGAATGGATAATCTTTATTGCGGTCCTTCGAACCCCTCTTTATCCCGTTGCGGGCCGCTCCCACGCCGGAATGGAAAGACCAAGTCAGGGTTGCTGTTGGTGGCTGCTTTGCGCCAAATTGGCTACTATGTGACCGTGTCTGGCTCCAAAAATTTCAGGTTGGTGGCATGGCTACTTTCTGGCTACATTGGAATTCCATTTTGGCGCATTTAGTGGCAATTAATCCGTATTATTTGAAGATAAAACAGCAAGCAAGTCTAGAGGAATGCCATTATTTGGAACCTTTTCTGTTGTGTTGGCTTATGCGCGCACATGTCCTTGCCCCGCCAGCGGGCTTGTGCGCATCGAGGAGCCCCAATGACAACAAGCATCCCTCCGTCTGAGACGACGTGGGGACGCGTGCATGTAAGGAAATGCGTGGCTAGCACAGTGCTGACGCACGGTTCCAATGCTGAAACAGAGCGCTTCAAAGAGATATCCGCAACAGATTGAAGCTGGAATGTTAATCTTCGATCATATTTCTCTGCTTGAAACTGCATTGGTATTATTGTAACTTTGTACCAATCTCGGTCTGAGGCTTCAAGAATAAAACAGCTTCAACATTTCAAGGGGTACAAGAAAAATCTTGGCCTGGCGTTTCTTTTTTTTTTTTTGCTGCAACGTGTTGCTGGGGGGCCTGTTAGTCATAACACAGCACATCATTTGATGCAGCGCGCAGCAGATAATTAATTACAGGCTCCTCATTACCGACCAGTCTCAGTTTCGGTTTGAGAGAGCTCCAAAAACGACAAGCCCCCGGGTGCAACTATCACCAACTAGCCTGTGTAATTCTCGACCACGTCAGCACACAGAACTGTGACGCACTTCTGCACGGTCCCCATCAAGATGGTATTTCGAACAGTAAACAGGAAGGCAGTGTCGCCAAACACAAACCTTTCAACGCGGACGCCGCTGCCACGGACTCGCGAGCAGCCGCCGTGAAGTAGTCGGCTGGCGCATGCGCGGCAAAAAAGGAATGGCGGCTATGACGGTATCGTAACTTGCTGTATTGACTGCAGCGTGGTGACGTGAGGGAAGTAGGGGGTCACCGTCGAGTCAACTTTGGATGGTGTCAATGCCGGGAGGTGCGGCGTATATAGCGCTCGATCGCACGCGCAATCTACAAAATTCCTATAAAATTCCAAGCCATATTCGGTGTTGATATTTTACAGATGATATACACGTGTACACGGGAACCGATGTCACAGGCTATCTTGCTCGCGAAATTTTGTTTCAGTACCCCTTTAATGATGCTGCTGAGCTTTCGCAATATCACTTTTGCAGAAATTCTATCTATGTACACAAACTGTATGCAGGCGCACTGAAAGTATAATATTTTATTAATTTATTTGCAACTTACCTTCCGCTTGGAGACCAAACAAGAGTGACAAATAGTCTGCTCGTTATACTCCGTTTTTGATTATAAGCGATCATATTATTTACGGTTGAATACTAACAACTGTATTCAAAATATCACTTTTTCTCTATTTGGCTACAAATCTGGCGCTAAAACTAAATGGCATGGCTACGTTGGCTACTCTTAGCATGAGTTTTGGCTCCTTTTCAAATCTACCCAACGGCAACCCTGGACCAAGTCCTTCTGCGTTGTCGTGGGCCCGTTGGACTGTCCATAACTGTTGATCGAGTCCGGAGCTGGTAATAGCAGCCTCCCATTTGGACGGCGTGATGATTTCGCCGGCGCGTAACGCGGGACCCTGCCAGAGCATGTGTTCTACATTAGCTATATCCGCGTATAAAGAACATGCATTGGTTGGCTGAATTTTCGAATAAATCTTCTGCAGTAGCGCAGGGTTTCAGTACGTCCCGATCTCAAGCAGCCGGAGTGTCAGAGCCTGAGGTCTGCTTTCTGTGTCGTGCAGGGTATTGTCTCCGCCCCAGGTAAAAATCTTTTGTCAGTTCGTAATACGAGGCGGGAGGCTATGTGGGCCGACTCGTTGAGATTGAACGGCGCTCCCTCGATCCTTCCCATCTGAGCTGGGAACCAGATGAGTGTGTGTGGCTCGATGTTCTTTTCCCGCAGGATCCGCAAGCCCGGTTCCGAGATGGTGCCCTTGGCAAATGCTCTGATGCCGATCTCGAGTCGCTGTAAATCGTGGACCTCCTGTTGTCCAGCAAAGCCAACGCAATCGCCTCTTGCTCCGCTATACCGGTCACTGTCGTACGGACAGTCATCGAGTTTGCGACTCTCGCCGCGTGCTTGATGCTCACTGTCGCATACGCCTTCCCCTCGGTACACCGCGCCGCGTCGACGAACCAACCGTGCCAGGCTTACTCGTGAGCCCTTTCCTAGAAGAACCTTTGCCCTGGCCCATCTTCTACCCTCGTTATGCTCGGGATGGACGTTTCGTGCGATGGGGGGCAACGCTGACTCGTTCTCGCTGTTCATGAGGAATGCTGCAGAAGCGAGACTCTATTAGAGACCATCGGTGGAATCGCCAACAGCCGCAGGATGTTCCTACCGGAATGCGTGGTGGACCGTTTGGCAAATTGCGCCCTCTCCTGTACCGCGGCAGTTTCTTGCCAGCGTGTTGTGCATGCCGAGGCAAAGCCGTCGCTCCGAGCTTGTGTACATGGGAAACCCGAGAGCTCTCTTGATTGCCTTCCTGATTAACGTGTTGAGCTTGTCATTGTTACGTTATCATGTTTTCACAACGTGCAGATTTTTAATGAATGGGTGTCCGAGACGTCGCCACAGACACGCACGAAAGGACGAGGCCGTTTGCACACCACATTTAATACACACACTCAGAACGAGTACACATATCACTGACAGAATATGAAAACAGAGCCTGCACTATTCACCCGCGCTACCGAAGTCCTAACCTAACAGTTTCTTAGCTTTGCAGATAGACGACGCACGATGCTGGTCTCACCAAAGTCCGTTACAAGCCTTGGAGTCGAGCACGTTGGTCCACTGGTGCAACAGCCTTCCAAAGCAGCCGGTTGAAGTAGAGGCACCGACGCCGTAGCCGCGTCCCGGCCGGGCGCCTACGCCAGCCATAGTTAAAAAAGTCACAGTTTCGCCACTAGGGCGAAGCAGTGAAAGCGATAGGAAGAAATTAGTTTGTCACACGAAGAACGACAAGTAGCTCGATACTTGCGACGCTCCACCGCAGTACAAAGAAGGACGCTCGAAAAGGACGCATAGGTATACACAGAACAAGCGTGAACTAACAACTGTCGCAGTTGTTACGTGTTTGTATTTGAGCAACGTGCTGCGAGTGTCCACATTGCGGAAGCCGACGCTGTTGTTGTTGCCTCTGGCATGGCTCATACCCACTGAGGGGATTGACCAAGAATTGATTATATGATTATATGACTTTTCGACGCTGTTTCATGCTTCTTTTTCTTTCAAACTGTGGCACGTGGAATGACCTCTCTGCGTCTCCTGCCACGCGGTGGCGTCTGACGCCAAGTGCGTCCGGTGTTCTTTTTTAAAGCCGATAGTCTTTCTTGGGATACTTAAATGCAAAAATTTTGGTCTGTCCGTCTGTCTGTCTGTCTGTCGGTAACCCGATTCAGCTACTCGGCCAAAGTTTAACTTCTTTCTGAACGCCCAGCCATCTTGAACTGGTGTTCGCGTTCATATTTGTGAACATATTCGATCAAAAAACCGCCAGGCCTGCGCTGAAGGCGCAGCACAGCCACAGCGAAAGCTGGAAGTGCGGCCTTTAGCCTTTATTTTAAACACTCTTGGGGCAACTACTACAAGCCCACTTGCATGGTACCCACTACGCTATAAATCATCATAATTTTTGTGTAGTGGGGAAGCGTCTACTATGCTATTCTTCGTCATTCTTCAAAAAAGCGTGGTGCCCGCTACACTCTTGTAACGAATTATGTGCACTTTGTTGATGCTGTGGCTGACGACGATGAAGAATTATGCTACAGGCTTTTGTAAAGGGTTGGAGCATTGAACGCCCCACTCGTTACGCAATTCGCATTGTGTGACGCCTGGTTCTTACTTTACTGCTCTAAAACGCTTTACAACACACTTTAACGCGATTCCTTACCCGATATGAAGCCTGCCTAGGGTCAGTTTGCACCGCAGTTTCAAGCAGTGGCGTAGCTCAGTGGTAGAGTGCTGGGCTGCCACGCAGAGGACCCGGGTTCGATTCCCATTCTGTCACAGGTGTTTTTTTATTTATTTAGTTTTTTTCTTATTTCGTGCGATATTGGTTACGGACACCGGAGGCGGCGGCGGCGGACAACTACGGCGCAAGAACGACCCTTGTTGTGATCTCATAACAGCTTTCGCTGTAAAAGCAAATACTACGCATTCCTGAGGCGCAACATTAATATGTAAGTGTCAGGACGTGTATTCTTTATTAGAAAATACATAGGTACGCAATTCTAAAGACCCTAGTGTTTTTTAGGCTGTCTCAGGCAAGGCAAAACATAGTAGTACGGCCGGAACAAGACTATCGTCTTTCGACGACATTTGCAGTGAAGCACGCAGATACGCGGCCAATTTTTTTCCTTCCACATCATGAGTGGTACAGAAGGGAGCCACTTTTTCGTGCGCATCTCAAGGGTAGTTTTCAATTCGAAAGAAAATGTAAAGGCGTTGAGTGATAGAAAACACGCTCAAGCTGTTCCGAGATCTGCGTACCGCAAGCGGCAAATGGTGCATATGAATAGCTCGCCGTTATATCGCTGGCACGAGCATGGCGTGTGGCTGTGTTGGCTACCGCAGGAGGCTGCGGAGCGAGGGCTCGCTGGTTTGAATCCACGGTCAGGTGGTTTGGAATCTTTTTCTACTGATTTATTTTTCTTTATGCCTTTTTTAAATCTACACATACATATACATATTCAGGATATGACGGCGTCGACATACGGCGACGGCGAAAATCAGCCGAGAGTGTCCATATAATTGCTATCGCAATAAAACAGCGCAAAGTAAGCACGGACAGCAGTTCACACTGGACCAGCTGCTGACTGCCAACTGTTTGGTTTATTGCAAAGGGCGTACATATACACTGAAACGGAAAACACGTGGATGGGGAATATATCAAATCTACTGGCGGCGCCTGCGTCCAGCGGCACATTATTGTTTAGTCATAAGAGATCAGTTTTGGAGATCGCTACACTCATTGGCTGTTAGACTAATCGAGTCGCGCGAACACACGCTTCATCTTCACATTTCATCGCGAAAGCCTCATAAACTTCACGTGCAGGCTGCTCTTTGTACGTGCACAGCACTCGGGTCTTCTGAAAACATGGAAGGCAGCCACACTTTCCACAGTGAATGGACAAATTGCTGCCGCTGCTTGCCTTAAAGTTGTTGGCGTGTTCGCGCAGACCGTCGTTGAAGCAACGGCCTGTCTGCCCGATATAGGCGTTCCCACAGGTTGGCGGGATCTCATATACAACTTCGCTCCGGCAAGGGACGTAGTTTAGTCTATCGTGTGTTTTTTTCACACACAGCTTGCTTGATCCGTTTCATTTACCTTCTTGCATAGAGCTCAATTTATTGGGGCCCGAGAATACCACATGGACCCCCGCTCGCCGAGCAGCCTTCTTGATGCGGTGGGAAACACCGTGAACATACGGAATCACCACAGTATTGGGCATTTGAAGGCTTGGGCGGTTGCGTCCCTTCGTGGACCTCACTTCACGCGAAAGGGCTGCAGTCAACAATGAGAGCAGGCTCTCCGTGTAGCCGCTCCCCTTTAGCCTCTGCACTTGTGACGCCTAGCTGCTTGCGACCGAGTGGTGGCAGGAGCGAACCAAGGCATTTCTCAGGGTGGCATAAGCGATGGCCCGTTTCACAATCTTGGAGTGGTTAGAAGAAAATGGTAGAAGGAGCTTCTTCGAGCGTGGTGCGTAGGACCAGCAGGTATGGTTTCGGCCGAAGTGGATTTCCATGTCAAGGAAGCGGATCTTGGCTTCAACATGTAACTCCTGGGTGAAGGTCAGGCCTGGACAACAAGACCGGAACATGCTGAAAGTTCTTACCACATGACTTGAGGTCCCTTCAATTGGTGCCTTGAATATCACCGGAAAATCACCAACATATCGGAAGATCCTCACCCAGCCTAAGGCCTCCAGCTTTTTCTCGAGGTTCCCATCATAATATGCCAGAAGAAGGTCGCTCAACACGGGTGCGATGCGCGATCCGATACAAACGCCATTCCTCTGTGCATACTTCCTCCCTTTGTGTTGGACTGCTGTGGACCGAAGGTACAGCAGCAGCAATTCTTCGAACCTAGAAGCACTGGTACCTATGGCGAACTGAAAACGTAGGACTCCGTGCTCTTCTATGCTTTCTTCACGACTCTGACGAGGTCCTCTTGCGGCAGAGAGTGGAACAGGTCTTTGGTATGCACTGAGAACGCCTGCGTTCCCGCGGGGCAAGACTTAGCTAGAAAGTTCGAGAGCTCAGACATCCTATGAACCAAGTACAGGTGCAGTGGTCAACTCTCATATCTATAACGACGGAGCGTCGTGCTCCGAACTGCACGAGCGACATCTACAGTTGAAAACGGGGCACCTCTGAGCATGCGCAGCCCCACTGATGAGCCTACCTTGCATTTTCGATCGTTGGTTATCACCGCGAATGCAACAACTGCTTTGGCCGTTGGAAGCGCTGTCAACAGTTTATCACAAAAACAAAAAAGAAAAAAAAAGAAAAAAAAGGAAACGAAGCGAACCGTTGTCAGCGCGCGATGAAAGCGCGATATCCATTGTCCGGCGCATTGTCGGTATGATGTGATACTGCGAACCGAGAATAAGTGCGCAGTATAAAACACGCCGATCCGGTGATTGCACTCTCTCTTTTTTTTAAGCGCTAGACGGTTGACAGCGCTTCTGACGGCGAAATCAGTTGTCGCGGCCGCGGCGATAACAAGGACGGAAATTACATGGCGAGCGCATCAGTGACACTGCGCATGCTCTGATGTGGCCCGTTTCAAGCTGTAGATGTCGCTCATGCAGTTCCGAGCACGACGCTCCGGCGTTATAGACATGAGAGTTGACCACTGTACTTTACATCAAGAAGCTTCAAACACTTCAGTAAGGAGCCTCCTAGGCACCTTTGCCAAGAACCAGCCTCGGAAACGATCACCCGGAAAGGAGTACCTTGTTTGTGAGTTTTGGCCGTGAAGAAGGCCTTCAGACACGGAACTTCCGAATTCTTGAGTGACGCTGCAAGCTTCTGTAAACCAGCTTCTTCGCTTGCCTCGACAGCCATCTTAGCTTTTCATGGGTGAAAGCCTTCGGCCAACTTAGTTTTCACTGAGGGCTTTGTCGGCTAAAAGTCGGTACTGCTCTGGACGGACCACAACAAAGGCTCCCTCCTTGTTGGCTTAAAGGGAAGGTCTCTGCAGAATGGAAAATAGGCGTGCATAACACGTACGTTGAGCTGAAGCGCAGCTACATTAATCTCTCAGAGGAACCATTGTAGCCAGAGGAAGTCGGGAAGGGAGATCTTGATAAGGGCGGGTGTTTCACCACACCCCCAAAGCTTGGACGAGGGGCTGCTAGAAATGCCAGAACCAGTTCGCATGCATATCTCGATCGCCCCTATCCCTAGGAACATGACGAAGGAACGACATAACGAAAGGAGAGAGGAGCGCATAAAATGGATCAGAAAATTAGTCACAGGCACTGAGAACGTGCTATACGTTGATGCTTCCAGATATAATTGGAAGCGCTCCGTAGTCACCATAGTAAGCAGCGACACGAGAAGCATGGTGTCCAGCGCACCAATGTGCACGTCTTCGATCGCCAAAGCCGAGTGTTTCGCCATCGCGTTGGGGATTAAAAGTCGAGAGCGAAACGTCGGGCAGGCGTACATCACCATAATCTAGGATTCGCAGGAGGCGTGCCGACTCTTTACGAAAGGCCACCTTCAAGGGGAAGACGCCATAGACCTCCGAAGAATTCAAACGCGGTCTATCCAAATTCATTGCGATTGCACAAAATTTTTCCAACTTTGTATGGGCGCGATTGTCCGTGGTGTCGCGACTCGCCACCGACCCTCTACCATATCTCGTGGGGATGCATTAAAAGGCCACATAGACTCAATCGCTTACAGCGTGAGTATAAAATAGAAAGCTCTGGGGCAATGGGAGGCAGCGGAGGTGCAACTAGCGCTTCTGGACCACGTCCGGCTGGCGGCACTCGCCAGTGGAGCCTTGGACATGAGGCCCCACCCATCGAGCTCCTGAACCCTATCCCTTTCCCTCAATAAAAGTTATTCTTCTTCTTCTTCTTGTCAGACTGCACAAGCTTGTAGTTTTTCTCTTGTAGCGTGGAAACGAGGCCGCGCAGGTTCATGCGTCCTCAGCTTGCACGTTTCCGCGGTAGTGCTTCGGCACACTCGAGAACTACGCGATCAGCTTCGGGGCAGTGGCCTTGCTGGCTGAAGCCCTAACAAGAGACAAAGCCTGAATTTTGTACAACTTCGGGGCTATGCAGTATTCAAGCCTCAGCCTGAGGACATCTCCCAACTTCTTTTTTTCTGGTCCAACGGGGTGCAATCTCGGCTTCTTACGTAGGTTGGCGAGCATGCTTCTCCATACAAATTCCGTTAAAAGGCCTAGCTCTTTTAACTCCTGGCGGTAGCACTGCAAAAGGCGTCGTTGGGGTACTCGTTGCGAACAACTTAGCAGCAAGCAGTCCTTCAGCAGCCCAATTTGCCTCCATGCTTCCGACCTCCAGATGCGGCACATCTGTCGAGCTTGGCCTATATGAAATATGAAACCTGCTGCCGATTTCTCGTGTGTAATTTGTAGCATACCACGCTATGCGCACCAGACTCACACATTTTAGTTCCCCATACTCGCAGAAGTATGTAAACGAGGTCTACCTACACTGCTTAATCAGACATCACATTTCGAATGACTGCCGGTAGGGCGTGTTTGTATTTCGAAAGTCCATAGACTCGCGCCGCCAAGCGGAATTCAGGAGCGTCCTCTCGAGGAGGGTCAGTAGACAACACCATGCCAGCACTACGCAGTCGCTCCCTTCCTAGGCTCTGCTAGCCTCAGTCTGAACGTCTCAGCAAGAAACGATCATGAAGACTGAATGTTTCCTGCATCAGTGAACAAATCGGGTTCCCCGCGACACAGGGAACCTGATTTGTTCTTGCGAAGCGCGAAGTTTCCTTGAAAATACGTGGCAACTCGCGCTTTCAATGATAGCCCACAGCGTGCACATTTCAGCTTCGCGAGGTTTTCTGTTGCCACGTAGGTTAGTTAAATATTATCGTCTGACCCTTTCAGTTGAAACTCACCTTGTTTTACTTGCATACAGCAATCGTCAGTGCTTTTGCAGAGCATGAATCACGTAACATTGCAAGCGGGAAGTCGCGCGGGCTCGCAATTTGCTCTTTTATAACTGAGCAATCTCAAGTTGGCCAGCGCTGCGCCGCTTGTTTTTCTACGTTTGTTGATAGGTGGCAGCACACTGTAAGGGATTTGCTTGTGGTTTGAGAGAAAAATGTTTTCTGCGCCCAGATAACGTGGTGACGCGGAATGGTCGAAGTCGGTCGGCGGAGGAAATTCTTCAGATTGCTTTCGGCAGCCACGTTGAAAGAAACCATCTTGACGACGAGGATTTTTCACTGGATCTAGAAGGCTGTGAAAGCACCAAGAGTGACAGCGACGATGAAGGATCAGCTGCTAACTCACGTTGCAAACTCAGCTGCTAACGCAGTTGCACTTCACGTCCCCTCGTGCGTTAACGATTGTCCACGCTCGTAAGTCACTTTCATTGTATTTAACCATATTAGATCAATATAAAAGCGGAGCTTTTCTTGTGCACTGCATGTACTGCAATTATTGTGTATACTATGGAGCGCTTCATGCCGCCAACACGCTCGAGCTCGAACAGCCAAGCGAAACGGTTAGAGCGATGAAACGTTCAGTCACGGCCACAATCATAGGCTATGCCACAATCCACGCCACTCGGCTAACTTCTGTACTTCGCCGGTACCTTCCGAACGGCATTGCTGCTCGACGGATTCTCGCAACGTCGAAAAACATACGTGTGTATTCTTTTCGGTGTTCATGTTTCAGTCGTGCTGATCGAACCTGCAACACCCGAGTGCAGTGAATTTCGCACAGCTAGAGCCTGAGCATGGCTATGATACAAGCGCTAATCAATGAGATGTTAAATGCTTGTGTTGCGTTGAAGAAGCGACTCCGTGTTCCTGACAGCGCAATTAATGACAATGGCGTAATACGTTTGCAAACAATCACCACGTTAAACATTCGGTCCTGGGCCGCAGCGATGGCGCTACTCGCTACCGGCCTACTACTGCGGCACATTCGTCAGGCAGGATCAGTACAAACTACCTCGAAGTGCCGTTCAGTTCATACGTCAATTCGAGTTCAAACAGTTTTCTGTAGCAGGCACAGGATTTATGAAGGCATCGTTCATGCACGGTAATGGGGCTGAAATATAACCTTTCACACCACAGCAATTAATTAGGTGGCGAGCTTCCACGGTTTGGAAGCTCGCCACCTAATAGTATTTTGGACTCGTATACATTTCAGTGCAGCTCATGACTTCGTGCGGTGAAAGTGGCACGGGCTGTACGTCCGCATATCCTATCTGTTCCTTTGCTAACGAACGGGTTGACCCTCCTACGGGCGCCATCTTGAATCGTACAACGTGCCACCTACAGTTCGCGGGCATTGCGAATACGTGTAGTATACATAGCTCCTTGTCCTGTTTTCTTCAGAAGTCTCCGTTTTTTTTAGCGCTTCACCATCATGAACATCAAATATCATGTTTTCGTGCTTTCTATATTACTCTGCTGGAAAAGCTATGTTATTTTGAAAATCCTTATTATTATAATGCTAAAATTGCACTATTATTTTTTTTCAGTAACTGGGCATAGCGGGTAGTATTCTTGGATTAGCCTAAATTCAGTACTTCCCCATTTCCAACAGTAATCGCGTGACACTAGAGCATGAGTAAATTGAGTAAATTAAAATAGTTCTAGAGTAGCCTGACGCTTACGTGTGTGCAATTTGACCGGCTTAGGAGTGTTACCGGCAGGAGTATTCTAACTCCCTCAGAAGTGGTTATTTGATACTTCGGATAAGAGTCATTTCACTCATCTTAAGAACGTGAAATTACTGTCCTAGAGCACACCGACTCTCAGCCGCGAGGTGAGTTCCCGTATCTCTTCAAAGAGAGCCGTATCCGTGACTCCCGAAAAGAGTCAAGCACACTCTTTGTTTTCTTAGTGTGTAGTCATGAAACGCTTGTTCTTCCGGAAGTATTGCCTTGTCTGCTTCACCGCGCTTCCGAATAGACGAAGACGGGGTATCCTTAACACCCGCAGAGCAGTGCTGGCTGACCGCGGTGGTGTCGCTAATATCCTCAGCCTAAAACAGTAGCGTCAGCAGTGGGGCCACATAAAAGATTTACGCAACCATAATTTTTTTTACCATCACCTGAGAGCGGGTAAATAGTAGGCACAGGATACAGGACCTAGCCCCACACATCCAGCCTAGTGGACAGCTACACCAAGTAGAAACGTTTTCACTGAACAGTGCCGCACTCATTCTCACATTTTTCAACAGCCGCCACGAGTCACCACTCATGCCTTCAGGTTTTATGAGCCAGACCGTGCAGAGCTTCTGGCTGTGATAAAGTGCGGTCCACGGTCACTTGTCGTATGATATCGTCCGTATGGCGCCACCAGTGACCGCTACATTTCTCCACGTGGAAAAGCATGTTAGCAAGGGGCCAACAAAACACAATGAATTAGGAAGCTTCTGAAACTTTGGTAGCATTGATGCCACACCGAGTGTTTTCAGGCAGCTGAAACGCAGATGTGACAATGGAGGAAGACAATTAGACCTGTGCGCCGGTCCCAAAATTGCCGGCGGCGGTGCGCGTTTCCACCTCCGGCGGCGGCGCGTCACCGGCGCAGGGTTCATCGGATCGGCGGCGGCGCGGCGCGGAGGGGGAAGGGGGTGTAGATTGAAGATTTCAGAGTTGGTGGGGCCGAAAATTTCTCCCTTGAATTTTGAAATAAAAAAAAGGTTTCTTCAAAGGGGAGAAGCTGTGAATGCGATAGCAACATGTCCTAATGTTATAACAAACTATTGGCTAGCACCTAACTCTTTTTGATCCCACGTCGCGAAACTGCCAAACACTTGGTGTATGGGAATACGGCCGCTCCCGGGAAGGAAGCGGTTTTCATGCACTTTCGTATCAGTGGTCACACGAAGCGGTGAGATCATAGCGCATAGATGGGTACACGAGCCGTTTGCTGATGCCTGCCGAGATAGCGCGCACGCCAGGGCTCGCGACTGTGCCCTTATAGCCAAAGTTGACAGCTTTGGCTCGAGCCCCGCAGCCCCTCCCCTCTTCACCGGCGTTCCTTCATACTCATTCAGCGAAATAAGGACAGGACGCTTTTTTTCTGGTTGAGGAGCAATCGATAGCAGGCTTCGCGCGTGGAGTGATGTTATCGCATGCGCCCTCGGTGCGACGGAGATGGCAGCTTGTCTCATTTATGTTTCAGCCATGTAACTCGCTAGCGCTCGCGAGCTTTTACTGGGGGGGTATAGCATACGATGCGCGTACAAAAGTTATCGATTCGGACTTTATACGGAACATGACGGAGACGATGAAAACCTTTACAGTGTCCATATAATTGTTATCGTAATAAAAAAAATGTACCAAAACCGTGAAAGCGGGCTGGCCTTTTTTTGTGGAGCTGCATCGACTTTGCTGTAAATAGTTCGTCCGTTGGAAGAATCAAATAATCCGGTGCCTCTTCCATTGGTGTCGTTCTCGCCTTCACTACTACAACTCTTACAGGCGATATCTCCTCGACACTTATTTCTTCATAAAACACGTGTATAATGTAAGCGCTAAGTGATGAGCCTACCAGGATTTCGAGCTTGTCGGCAATCGGAAACTCATAAAATGGAGCGAAATCAGTTCATCGCGCACGATAATCATGCGAGATGAGGAAGAACGCGTGGGCGAATGCATGGCAAAGCAGGATAGGAGACAATTCACAACTGATATTTCTCGTATATGAACCAATCGCAAGTATGCGCTTTAATCATGTCACGTGAATCACCGTTCTGGCGTCACGAAGAGCGCTGAAAAAACGATAAACGCCAAGAGAGAATAACGCGCTCGATTTTGTATTTTCAGGGGCTGTTTTGGGGCCGTATAAAGAAGGGGTGCGCCAAACACGGACACGCCGCTAACTGAAAAATCGTACAGCGGTGGAAAAGAAGGTAGACAAAAAAATTGGGGGGACCTTTAAGCTTCGCCTTTAAGAGTTCAACGCGATGGCGATATCCTGTCCCTAGTACGTATTTCAATCACATAGTGCATACTATGTAATGGGTAGCATGCTTTAAACCACGAGCAATTATAAGCGCGAAATGTATGTGAACTTGCTATGCACCCTCTACGTGCTCTTAAGGGAATACGCGCAGTAACGTGTGTGCCTTTTGTAATGGGTGGACGGCTTTGAACCACAATTTTGTTGTGACATTCACATCTTCTGACGCCCGATGGCAATGTACGCTTGTATCACGCAATATTACTGCGATATTACATGTTGTAGTGTGACGCTTGTATACATGACGCCTGTGTTTGTAAAGCATGAAAGTTATTTTCACTGCATTTCCGAGCAGAGCAAGCTATTTTCAATGTAATCCCAAGAAGAAGCGTGGCTGTCATCATGGCGTCCATGCAGCTCACCTTCGCGACTTTAAATTTACGAGGGCTTAGGTCTCGGCAGAAACAATTGCAACTTCGTCGGCTGCTTACCAGCAAGCGTTTAGACTTTGTCGCAGTACAGGAGACAAAGCTTGAGAGTGATGACGACACTGAAAGGGCCCTAAGGCTCTTTCAGCATGATTATAATATATGTGTGTCACACTCTGTTGGTTTGTCGGCAGGTTGTCTTTTGTTACTGAAGAACAATCTCCCTTATTCCGCTTTAAGCTATCAGGTAGACTTTGAAGGGCGGTTTATAAGTTGTGATTTTGTGCTGCATGGTGTTGCATGGCGTTTGGTGAATGTTTACGCATTTAATGACACAGGTAGACGCGTTACTTTCTTTGAAAGTATAGCCCCCTTGCTAGATTGCGATAGACAGACAGTGCTTATGGGTGATTTCAACTGTGTTTGTGATGATAATGACCGTGTAGGGCAAAGTTCACGCAGAGACATGAGTGGTGAAGTGTTATCTGAGATTACCGAAATTGCTGGACTTGTCGACATTGGAGCCTCACACAGAGGGAGCTGTTCGTACACGCACATTCAAGGGAGTTCTCATGCACGTTTGGATAGAATTTACGTGTCTTCTACAATTCTTTGTCGTGGGTGGTCATGTGTTGCTGAACCGATATCGTTTTCAGACCACTGCATCGTCATTGCTCGACTAGGTAAAAATTCCAATGTAAAGTTCCGTCCCCGTTGGGCTCTTTGGAAGCTTAATTCCACGCTTTTAGGGGATAAAGAATTTACTAGTCGTGTGTGTAACGCTTTGACCGCTTGTTTTAGCACTGATTTACCTTTATTTGCTGCTTGGGACATGTTCAAGCAAGAGGTGCGTGCTCACGCTATAGAACGACGTTCTGTAAAGTCATTCTATAGGAAAAACGAGAAAAAGACGTTAGTTAATAGCCTCAGAAGCCTTTATGAGATAGAGTGCGAAATAGATGGTTCGTGTGTTGAAGAAATTGCTAGTATTTAATGTGAACTTCAAAAGTATAATGCAGAACGCTACAGAGGTGCCCATATTCGCTCGCGCAATAATCGAGCTCTAAATTCCGAAAAGCCAAACCGTCAGGCTCTGCTCGAAGAGCATCGTCATGCAATGTCGAGAACAATATGGGAAGTATACTCCAATGGTACTTTGGTGACAAACCCAGACGATATTATGGCAGAATTTGAGAATAACTACAGAACATTGTTTAGTGTTAGTACTTCTGCTGATAATGCTCAACTTATGGATCATTTCGTATCCCTTATTAAGCCGTTAACAGATGAAGAATGTTCATGTGTAAGCGGTCCAATTACTCAAAGAGGTAGAGCTTGCCATCGATCAGTTACCTTTGTCAAAAACACCGGGTCCTGATGGAATATCAGGTGAATTTTATAAAGCATTCAAGGGTCGTTTATGTCCTATTCTGATGAGAATTTTCTCAGAGGCATTAGAGATCGAGGCTCTTCCACACTCCTTTACGAAAAGCCACACTATTATGATACCCAAGAGTACTGATAAAGAAAAATTGCGCCATGCTGATGGCTGCAGGCCCATAACGTTGTGCAACGTAGACTACAAAATTTTTGCCAAGATTTTAGCTAATAGGTTGCAGTTTGTAATATCAATCGTTGTTGGACCCCATCAAACATGTGGACTAAAAGGTCGTTCTATACAGACTAACATCCACATCGCTCGTACTATTCTCGATTTTTGCTCAAATTCTTTCGACCAGCTTGCACTACTGCAAATTGACCTCGCAAAAGCATTTGACCGAGTTTCTCACTCGTTTCTGTTTTCTCTTCTTGAGAGAGCTAATGTAGGTTCAACTTTGCTAAAAGGAGTGAAACTTTGTTATGATCACTGTTCAACCCGCCTGATAGTTAACGGTCGTCTATCGCAGGCCATATCTATCTGTGCTTCTGTCAAGCAGGGATGCCCTATGTCACCGCTCCTGTTTTCTCTCTACTTAGAACCACTGTGCTTGCATATTATTCAATCTCATGATATTCATGGCTTCAGACTCCTAGAAAATGAAGTTAAAATGTTAGCGTATGCGGATGACATTGCCTTTTTCTGCACAGACAAACCCAGCATAGAAAGAATTGTTGAGGTAGTAGAACAATTTGGTAGCGTCTCAGGTGCACAGGTGAACTATTCCAAGAGTTCAGGTCTGTGGTTTGGGTCATGGGGATCTACACCTGATCAATTTTCCGGTATTGAGTGGTCTGTGGTGCCACCGAAATATCTTGGTGTTCCGCTTAGTGCACACAAGTCAAGTGCACACTACTGGAAAGAGAGGGTGGCAGGTCTTGAGCGCTATGCTAAATCGTTTATACCGCATAACCTTTCAATTTTCGGTGAAGCGGAAACCTGCAACAAGTTTTTGGCTACAAAACTTTTCTATGTATTACAAGTGCTGCACTGTGCTAGGTCGCACATACAGAGCTTTCACCGCAAATTTGCAACATTTATATGGTCGTCAACCTATGAATCCATGAGACGAGACAATCTGTTCAGGCCAGTTAGTGCAGGTGGGCTAGGTCTAAAGCATCTATACGTGTGGCAAATTGTATCTCGCTACTTCTTTTTTCGCGACAGTACACACCCTATTGTTCGAGCCTTCTTACAGGTAAACCTGGTAAATGTGCTACCTGACCTAGTAGTTTCATCAGATTTTTCTGAACGACCTTGCCTGTGGGGATTTATGCGTGAAGTGTATTTCTCTGTTCGTTTTCTAACAGTTAGGTTTTCAAATGAATATTTGTGCTGTATATCACGCAAACATCTTTACAGTGATTTAATAGCGATGCTGTTTCCGCCATCACTTTATCGTACAAAATACTTGAGTCTGCCAGGGCACGATGTCCTAGATCGAGTGCGTAGAATGACTCTGCCACCATCGACAAAGACGTTCTTTTTTAAAGTGCACTCTGAGACTTTGCCTGTGAAGACTTGGCTGAGTTCAAGAGACATTTTTGTGTCGTCTGTTAACTGTCCACTTTGTGATGTGCCCGAAACAATTGAAGATTGTTTTATAAGCTGCAGAGATGCAATATTATTTTGGGATGTGCTCCAGCGAACTCTTAAAAAAGACTTCGTGCTAAATTCACATTCCGTGCGATATCTGCTGCCAGCAAGTTACAATGATGTACCATTCGACATGTTTCTGCTCGTTGGAATGCATAGCCTGTGGAAGACGCGCATGTTGCAGAGAAATGCCGAACCAATAATTTCGTCAACAGCCCACTTCATTCGAATAGTGACTCAAATATGTGATGTATATGAGGAAATGGACTTTCAGCCAGAATGGTATAATGTGTTGGTGAGGTGTTTATCCTTACCGCCATTCTAGAGTACATTTCAAAAAAGGCCGTTATAGCTGGTACATTCTTTAGTGTTGTGTGCTCGTCATTGTGTCGCGATAGAAGAATGAACATATTAGTTGTCTGTGTGTATTGAATTACTGCCATGTTTGAGTTGAATAAATACCATGAAAGGAAAAAAAAGAAGAAGCGTGGCTGTGTGGTAGAACACCTGCTTGCCACGCAGACGGCCTGGGTTCGATCCTCACTCGGACCCGGAAGTTTTAATTATTTATTGTATTTGCATCTTTCTCGATTTGTCGGTCTCGGAGAAGACGATGATTTTTCGCTCACAACCAACGGCGCCGACGCCGGAATTTCTGCGAAACGAGCTCTTCAACGCTAAGGCGTTAAAAAATTAAGACAGCTTCACACTTTTTTTTTTATTTACAATATACTACAGGCCATGTGGCTCAAGCAGGAGGGGCAGGGTACAACATAAATGCACGTACAAGGCCCAATTGAGTATCATAAACAAGTCAGACAAAGATAAAAACAACTCTAAATAAAAAATAATTAGGAAATAGTGAGGAAGTAATTCTGTATTGATTCAGGCGAGTCCAGATGATCAAAAGGTATCAGGTTCCATTCTTCTATGGTGCGGGGAAAAAAAGAATATTTAAAGAGTTTAGATCTGGCAAAATAAGGGGAGAGTGTGAGGGAATGGGAAAGACGGGTTTTCCTAGTCTCAGAAAGGGTTATGTAAGGTCTGGGATCTATAAAAAATTTACGATTTAACAAAGAATGGAGGAACTTCAGTCGGGATATTTTACGCCTCATTTGAAGTGTGTGAAAACCATCAGAACGGAAAAGATCAGTTACAGAATTCCTCGCGGCTGTATTTAGAAAAAATGAATCGCATGGCTTTTCTCTGTATTCTTTCAAGACAATTTATACTGGTTTTGGTGAAGGGATCCCAAATAATGCAGGCGTATTCTAATTTGGGTCTGATAAAAGTGGTATAGGCTAAAGTTTTCACGTCATGGAATGCATGTTTAAGCTTGTGGCGAAGTAGACATAATTTTCTGCAAGCTGAAGAGGCGGTGTTAGAAATGTGGGTGCTCCAGTTGAGATCGTTAGTAATGGTGACGCCAAGATATTTGTACTCGTTAGCTTCAGTCAAAGGGTCTTGGCCAATGGAGTATGAAAACTTCAGGGGTACTGTTTTTTTTAGTTATACGCAGGAGCACAGACTTAGAAGAGTTTAGTTACATGCCCCATTTATTGCTCCACTTAAAAATACTGTTCAAGGCTGCACTAAGCAAGAATTGGTCTTCAACTGTATTAATTTCGTTAAAAATAACGCAGTCGTCTGCGAAAAGACGAATATTTACGGGGGCTTGTATGACATCTACTATGTCGTTGCAATAAATAAGGAATAATAGTGGGCCAAGTACACTTCCCTGAGGGACGCCAGAGGTTACCGAGAAAGAATCAGATAGCTGCCCGTCAATCACAACACGCTGTTTCCGATGCATTAAATAAGCAGATATCCATGATATCTGCTTATTCACACTTGTGGTGCCAAACCTGAAGGAAGTGCGGAGCTGGGCAGCCATGTTTGTTTCTCATCAGTTGTCTTTCTTTCCTCCTCGCTTCCTTTCTTTTTCTCTGTTTCCGTTTTTTTCTTTCTTTATTTCTATTGATTTCTTCCTCTTTCTTCATCTGTTTTTCTTTCCCTTTCTTGCTCTTTCTATTTTTCTTCCTTTTTTATTCTTTCTATTTCTTGCTTGCTTCCTCTTTTTTTTTTTAACGTGTTAACCTGTGTTACGCCAAGCGACGACAGCATACGAGAGCCCGGGCCCCTAAAGTGCTCCACTCTTAATATCATCAAGGCGCTCGAAGAACAAGAGGGAGAAGACTTCTCCTTGGCGCGAGCGCGCGCTCAATATGCGTGGTTTTTCCTGCGTTTCGCAAAGCTACGAAAGCATACAATGACAGTATATGACAGCCCGGGCCCCTAAAGTGCTCCGCAGTTAAAATACTTAGCTGCGCATTCCCAGGCCAAGGCGATACCTATAAGTCAGTTGCGCGTGATGGTCTACATAAGAGATAACAGCTGGGTGTCTGTGTTTTCACGTCATAACGTTTTAACATGTATACTCACCTACTAACTCAGCTATCGATTATTCTAAGTTTTTCATTGCTTTTACTTCTCTATTCATTTATCGACTAACTCGAGTAAGAATGAAAGGAAAAAAAGTGCATTAACACATCGATATATAGTACTGATCTATTTTATTTATCGATGCACAATGTATAGGTCCAAGACTCCACGAATATGCTATCCAGCGAGTTTTGTCGTCGCCCTTCAAGTCTGGAGGACGGGGCAGCGTTGAGGTCGCGCAATACTGTTGAGACATGTGGAGGAGAGAAAGATACGACAACTTTCGGGTAGCTATTCTCGATGTGTCCATCTGAAGGAGATGTCCACAGTCCATTTCGGCACAGCGCATTCAGTTACTCGAAAAAGCGGCGAGCCGTGATGTTTGCTCTTGACAAAGTCGAAACACCGAACCCGCCAGCACATTCCCAGCGTATCAAGTGGATGAAATTTCCAGAAATAGGAACTTGTCAAGTCTGAACTTGCGTGTGAATGTGTTCCAGATGTTTGAGAACGATGCAAGGAGTGCGCACTGACCTTCACAGGTGCGTTAGACGGGCTGCCGCATTGAACATAATTCGATACACGGCCTCAGAGGTGTACGCCCAAAAGCGGATGTCTAGGCGCTGTGTTCGTTGCGTTGAAGCACATTCCATCCCTCGCATTAGATTTGATCGAGAGTTGTGAAAGCTTCGTGACATCAAAATGACATTGCGGAAGAAGAACCAGAAACAGGGGGCGCCCCGGTCGCCGAACTCCGGCCATCCAGCTGCGGCCGAAATGGACAGTCCACTAGGGGGGACACACTGAGAATAACTCTCCAGCCATAAAAAAAATGGAACAGGAGCATTGACCAGACCATAGAGCACGAGGGTGGAGCGGCGTCAGAGGAGGTTGGTTTGTGTACCCTAGGTGCACGCGCTCGTGAATTTTCATTTTTTTTTTCAATGAGCTCATCCAAGAAAAAGGGAAAGAAACAAGAGGCATGGTGGGAATTGTGACACGAGCCTGAGGACATAGCAGCTTCAGAGGATGTTCGCTTATAAATGCTAGGCGCGCTCTCTCCTATTTTTTTCACCGATGTGGTTGATGCGCATTCCGTTCCTCTAATTTGAGTCGAGAGTTGTGATAATTTCGTGAGATCAAAATGAAGTAGAAGAGGAAGAACCGATAGAGAGGGCGCGCTCCTGGCCTCGCTCCCACCAATCAGCGGCGGCTGAAATGGAGAGTCTCTTACATGGGCACATTGAGAAGAGCTCCCCCGGTGACGTGATTCCGGATTCCCCATTCGGGTTATAATCAGTGTTGTACACGTTCCTCTAAAACAGAAACGAAAGCTCGTTCCTTCCCAATCTTGGAATGAGTTCCCGTTACAAGTTCCCTCAATGCGAAAGGAACTCGTTACAGTTACATTTCGAAAACTGGAACGCATCGTTAAATTAACGTTACAATTGACTTTTTTAACCAAAACATAGTGTCGGATAATCCTGAGGCGAACTAAACTGAACAATTTAAAGCTCACATCAAGCTATATATATTATACGAATTCGACATCGCCGACAGCAGGCTATACATAGATAGAAGAAATATAAATACACGCTTCTAGACAATTTTTTTACAGACCACCGGTCATACTACAGACCTGTCTAACAGCCATTTTTGTGCTCGTCTATTTCAAGTCCAACACATGTGGGGCTTTCCACGTCGGTCTTCATATGGGCAGTCAGGATACGTCGCTTCAGATAGTCAAATAGAAATCTCCACACATGCAAAAATATAACTAAATTTCTTGCACAGGAAGCTGCACCGCAAGGAGCAATACTAGGCGTTCAACGAGCGCTGATTCAATACTTCAGTATGCGTAGAAAATAATGTCCAGGATACACATTTGCAACTTAGTAAAGTCCCCTGTTCGTAGTCAACGAAGATATTTGAGCATATTTCTTTCTTTGTTTTTCTATCTTTTTCTCTCTTTTCTTTCTTTCTTTCTCTCTATTTTTGCTCTTTCTCTTTTTTATATATCTCTCGCTATGTTTCTCGCACTGTAGTTCTCTCCTTCTATTTTTTTTCTCGTTCTTCATTTTCTTTCTATTTCTCCCTTTTTTTTCTATCTCTTTCTTTCTTTATCTCTGTCTCTTTCAATACTAGTTTTCCCCTCCTCCTTTTCGTCCACCTCACCCTCTCATCCCTTCTCCCCCCCCTCCCCTCCCTTGTTGTAGTATACTACATCATAGAAGGCTGTGCTCTGTTAGCGTGCGCGCATGTTGCAGAGAAACGCAGAGCCAATAATTTCAACAGCCCACTTCATTAGGATGATCACTCAGCTAAGAGGCACGAGAAAATAGAGGTCAGCCAAAATGGTATATTGCATTGATGAGGTATTTATCTTTACCGAAGTTCTAGTGTATAATTAGAAAAGGCCGTTATTCGGTGTGTTCGCTCTAGAGTTGAATGCGAATATTTTAGTGCAATGTGTTCGTCATTGTGTCTCGATACGAACAGAATGAGCGCATGAATTCTCTGTCTGTATTGAGCGGCTTCCAAGTGCCATACTTATGTTGAATAAATACCATGAAAAAGAAAAGAACAGAATAGCCGAGTGCCAATTTATCTTACAACCCGTATATGAGCAGAACTTTTCAATCACAGCTGTTGCCTCAACGATGCTCTCTTTGTTGGAACAAAAAATAACAACGTCATCAGCATAAGCGAGAACTTTGACCTGAGCTGTAAGTAAGCTATAACCTCTGATATTTTCGTTCTGTATTATACTCAAACAGAGGGGCTCAATATAGACAGCAAATAGCAGAGGCGATAATGGGCACCCTTGGCGCACTGAAGAACACACCTGGGTGTCCCTCTAGACAAGTATAAAAATGCTGACGAACATTGGACGGACCAAACACCTAAGTTAAAGGAAAAAGCGGATTCATGGCAAGGCCGACAATTATCTGTGTTCTCGCGTGCTGCAGTGTGTAATGTATTTCTACTGTCACGTATATGGTACGTGATGAATGTCCTATGTGCCTCGCGTTCTAGTATTCAGAAGATACATCGTGTATTTGCAGTTTTTATTTGGGCATCGACATGGGAAAAGACCTGTCGAACTAACTTGTTCCTACCGGCTAAGCGCGGAGGTGTTGGCCTTGTTCACTTATTTGTGCGCCAGATTGTCTCTAGATTTATTTTTCTCCGGGATGTGAATGATGCTTTTTTACGCACTGTTGCGCAAATTAGGCTACGAAAAAAAAATTCCAGAGTTTATAGGTTCTTCATGTAATGATATGGGGGGGGCCCGGTGACCTGATTCTTGCGTGAGGTCTTACTCTCATATAGAATGTTGAAAGTTAGATTTTCTAATGAGTACTTGAGTGATGTTACAAAAAAGAGACTTTATAAAGACCTAATCGAAGTTCTCATCCCGACACCTATGTACCGTTTACCATACCATGGATACCCAGGACAAAACATTTTAAAAAGGGTTAAGAAAATGCCAATAACGCCAACTGCCAAAAGCTTCTTTTTTCAAATTACATACGAATACACTTCCCGTAAAAACATGGCTTCAGGAAAAAGGCATTTTCATTCCTTGGACAACCGATTGCCTATTATGCCAAAAACCAGAGTCTATAGAACATGCCTTTCTAGATTGCAGGGATGCGGTATTTTACTGGGACGTGCTCCAGCGTACTCTAAAGAAAGAATTACCTCTGGATCCTTATGGCATAAGGTTCGTCCCAATAGAAAGTCCATATGACATGATAATGATCCTGGGTCTCCACGGATTATGGAAAACGAGAATGCAGGTACGCCATGCAGATGTGAATGTGAAATCTTCGAGAGACAATTTCATTGAAAGTGTCGTTCAAATTAGGGAGATCTTCAGAGCCCAGCCTGATCCACCAGACTGGGTCACTTTACTTGACGTGCTTAATGATATGAAAAAGTTCTAGAGTAGGCAGCTTTGCATCAGTGTGACACTAATGTGTTTTGTGTATGTGATCTTGCTGTACCTTTTGCACCACTGCAATAAAGAAAAAAAAACAGAATAGCCGAGTGGTTACGACGCTCGCCTTCGGATCGTGAGTACGCGGGTTCGAATCTCGCCTCGCCGAGAATTTTTTTCGCCAAGAATTTCTCTATTTCTTTCTATCTACTTCTCTCTCTCTTTTTTTTCTTTCTGTCTTTCTCTCTGTACTCGTTCTCTTGCCCATCAGAGTTATTGCATCACACGCCACACAAATTGGCGCACGTGATCTGGGAGCGAAGCAGAAGAGGACGAAGAGAGCGCATGCCAGTTGATGATAATTTCTACGACACGCGCCTAACCTCCAGCGTAACAGCTCTGCTCTAAAAATGAAAAAAAAGAAATAAATAAAGAAGAAAAAATTGGCCGCGTATCTGCGTGCTTCGCTGCAAATGTCGTCGAAAGACGATAGTCTTGTGCCGACTGCACTGCATGAGCGGCATGAGTACCACAATTTAATAGCCGGGCTAGCCGCTGGGCTCGTTTTTCGGACGTTTTCCGGGCGCGCTTAGACGGACGCCGGCGTTTCTCCGCTGAAATTTGGTCGTCGGTCTTTTCTCTGCGTTCTCTGATCATGTCTTGTAGAGTGGGTCGTATTTCATCAAGCGGCCATTTATGTTTTGCCTTGCCTGAGACAGCGCTCTTCTACGATGAATCAGCCGCATCTGGCTGGCATTGATAAAACAGAAGAGGACGCCATCTACAGCGCTACCGGGGAACATCGGCTTGTGTTGAACAATGCTGCTGCCAGGTGGCAGCACCACAGCCAGCCACAGCGTCGAAGTTAAATCACTGGGCGGAGACTTGTTTTGTACACAGCAGCGCCGCGTAATAAACACTAGGATCTTTATAATTACGTATCTATAGATTTTGTTTTAAAGGAACACTGTGAATAGTACTAAGGTATTGATGTTGTGCCTCAGGTATGCGTAATATTTGATTTTTAATTGCCCACGCTCACCCGTATGAACACATGCTTCTTGGTCATGATTGGAGGTCGTAAGGCAGGGGGTTAAAGTTTGGCCAACTAGCTCAATCGTGTCACGTGCCGACAAACAGACAGACGGACAGACAGACAGACAGACCAAAATTTCTCCGTTTAGGTATCCCAAGAAGGACTATCGTCTTTAAAAACAGCTGTTCCTCTCGCACGCGGTCGCTATCGGCGTCGCTAGCTTCTCTGAGGTCCCCCGCGGGCGCCTTGAAGTGAAAACCAGGATACACCATACACCATAGTCACTTGACAGGCGAGCGGTACAGTTTTGCGCCTCAAGCAGTCGCCCATCCGCCCTGTTCTGCGTGATGTCTTGCGTGCGTGCACCTTTTCAATGCCGTGGAACGTTTACAGAAGTAACGCCGTTCCCGCTGCCGTTCCCTCGTAAACGTAACGAGTTACCGTTACAGTTCCACCGATCCTGAATGGAACGTTGGCGTTCCTTCGTTCCTCCCAAAAGGAACTAGTTCCTGGGACGTCGTTCCTTGGAACGCCGTTCCGTACAACACTGGTTATAATATAGGGCTAACGGCGACGCGCCGCAATTTTAGGAGCTTGCTCGGCAAGCTTCTTAAGCTCGCGCCATGTCCGGCGGCGGCGGCGATGGCGGCGGCGTGTACACGCCGCTCAAGCAGCTCAAGGCGCCGGCTTTCCGGTGATTTCAAGAATGCTCACTAGATGGCGGCGCCGCTCAAGGCGACGCACACCAATCTCGGCACGTGCGCTTCGTTTCTCTTCGCCGGGAGCTCACGCAGTGAACACTCTTCGTTACCGCTCGGCCGCATGAACACGTATATATAATGTATATAGTTCATGCATCATAAAGCCAATCATCTTTACAGGGAAACGAGTGCCCGAGCTAATCGAGGGACGCCCTTCTTGTACTTTGCAAAAGAACATCTGTTGCGTATACATAATCTATATAGTCCATCAAAATGTATATAGTGCATCCAAATGTCAATTAATAAACATTGTGTATGTAATGTATATATAACAACGTTGCCACGTCTATATATGGTGGTCGGAGATGTGTACGGAGGATTCGCGGGTTACCCGATCATCTCCGTGCAAGCTCCTCTAACATCATTCACTTTGTGGATATGGCGGTGATTTTTTGCTCGGCGGGGTCACTCCCAGCTCTCCGGCGGCGGCGCGAACGGCGTGAGCAAAAACAGGCGGCGGTGGGGCGCGGCGTGGCGGCGCACAGCTCTAAAGAGAATGTAGGAGCGACGCGGAAAACATGTTATAGCGGGATATGAAATAAAAGGTTCGTGAAACTACTCATAGGATTTCAAAAAATATTAATTTATTGCGTTTGACGTCCCAAAACCATGTTATAAATTACGAGGCACGCCGTAGTGGAAGGCTCGGGAAATTTCGACCATGTGGAGTTCCTTAATGTGCACCCAAATAAATCAAAGAACACGGGTCGTCAAGCATTTTCGCCTCCATCGGAAATGCGGTCGCCGCGGCCGTGATTCTGTCGCGAGACCATCGGATCCAGCACTATAGCAGCGTAACCACTAAATTACCGTGGCGGTTCTGAGACAATTAGCCATTCAGAAGCAAGCCCCTCACGGCGCGCATGCTTATTGTCGAATTTGTTACGGATTAGACTGTTTTGCCGCTGCATACACATGTGTGTGCATGCGCAACGCAAGTTTTTGCAAAGTAACTTAGGTGTCATGTGCTTGCGGTCTCTTCCGTGGTGTACACGAGCAAATAATGGAGGACCGGGTACGTAGGCGTTGTATGCTCCAAACTGTGTACGCGTGACAGCTTTAGATGTCGGCAGCCCTCACCTCCACACACGTTCGACAAACATAAAATGTGAAAATACATTTTTGTTACAGATGTGGCGCATCAGCAGTGCCCTCTCTCCTAACGCAATACCGGTTGTACCTCGAGTGCTTCCTTTATCCCGCTCAACATCGCGCACGAGACACGCACGGGGCGTGGCGTCGCAGGAAATGGGAATTTAGGTGCGATTCGGGAGGTGAGGGGGGGTGTACTTTGCCTGTTTCGCCGAATGAGTAGCTCCTAAGCTTTCGTTTGAAATAGCACCAATTTATGTTCCTGCGTTCTTTTAGGAACTATAGTCAATTACAACTTAAGAATAAACGTAAGCTCATTCCATCAAAGTCGCTATACCACCCAGAGATAATTTGCATGGGTACTGTTTCCCGTCTCACTTGCTCATTCCCGGGACGTCAGGCACTTTTAGCGTATCCCAGGTATGTGATTTTACCATTCGAACACAAGTTCGTGTCGCTCGCTTTCGTGCGGAAACTTGAACTTTCTAGGTATGCGTAGTGGTTACATTAGCAGCGAAAAAGTGCTCATTGTTAGAGCTGAAACCAGCCCGCACAATTCTCAGCGCACAGATGAGTGGCAGGCGCGGCGCTGTTCCGGAGACTGAGCTTGTATTTTGTCTTATGTTGTAACGCACTGTAGTTAATAGCTTGGTTAGGGCAATCACTGCTGAATTTATATTCACAGAATATCTCTCGTACATACGCCTTTGAAATATCACATCGTTGTTGTTTTTTCGTAAAATCCAGGCAGACTATTTGTTCTTTAGCAAGTTTATTCGGAACAAAAAAAAAGTGGCTTTCTTTGTTTCATTCGTAGTTTTCCATAGACCACCACTAACGACGGCGGCGGTAGCCATGATGAGCAGAAGGTGAACCTCCGTATCCAGCAGGTGCGCCATAAGCACCCGGCACGTAGCCTGCACCGAAACCGGCAGCGCCATAGCCGTAGGGAGTGCTACCGCCGTAAGCTTGCCCGCCCAATGCTGGGCTGCCAGCACCATATCCGGTACGTCCAAACGGAGCATATCCGTAAGCTCCACCAGCGCCTGCGTAGGGGTTGTATCCGTATCTTCCGTAGCCGCTGTAACCACCAGCGTTGTATGGTGCCGCACGCCCAGCGCCATAAGGGGCAAGTGCGCCTCCCAGTCCAGCTCCTGAGGGAACCGGTGGAACGACCGGTGCAGCGTTGAAGACAGCGTCGGCACTGGCACCTGGGGCGGTGCCCGGCTCGTTGGTGTCCACGGTGGCACGGAAGCCATTCGCATCCGCCACGTAGTTGACCCGCCGGTAGAGGCCATTCACATCTCTGTAGCCGTACGAGCCCGTCTTCATGTTGTTAGAGTCGCCCTGCTCGCTGCGGAACTGTCGGTTACCGTACTCGTCCACATTATCGTAGCCGAAACTGTACGGCTGAGGTGGCTGAAAGAAATAAGCGTGGGTCTCTCTTGTCATGTACGCATACTTACACAACAAAATTGTTGGCTCGAAATCCTATGATTGCGTTATATTTTAATTTACTCACGATCAATATGTCGAACAATATCGCTTGCATAATGGTTAACTATAGTTTCGTAATTAACACTGTTGCCGGCTAAAGCGGTTGTTGGGGTGACTGCAAGAGATACGACAAAATGTGTTCACCTCCATTCTTTTACAAAAGTGCAAATGAACTATTCTCCATAAGCCCCACATTGGCTTCATGCAACGAGTGCAGTGACAAAAGAAGAACCATCCTTGCAGCCCAGCACAGCATTGTAGCTGTTCCGCAGCGGTTTTTCCTAGTACACATTGGACTGCCCAGCAACAGCTTTCATACCAAGAGTGGCAAAGGAAAGAGTAATGGCAATACCATGAGCGACGGCATGGTGGTAAGTTTTTTTTTTTACTCCGTTCTCAATAGTCTTAGCGCATGTGCAAGCCCGGTAGTTCCCGAAGTTCTGTACCCCAAAGGTTCAGCCAGTTTACAAGGACGAAATTGCTTATGTGTTTGTTGCCCAGAAGGTCACCACGAGCATGACGTACGACTCAAACTTTTAATGCCCGACATAAAGTAGCAATAGCAGGCAAGCAGCAACTACAGATGTATCACGCCCACCAATTGCGCAGCTTCAAGGCGGCCAACTGCAACTTCAAGTGACAGTTCATACACAATAGACTTGGCGAATGTGGGGAGGGTTTAATGACTGCAGAATCATCTGTCCTGAACTATAAAGTTATTCAAGGCTAGTTCACGAGCTCCACATGTACAAATTCAAGGCAACACTTCGAATTAAGACTGGCAATCACGTTGAAAATCATGCAGTTGAGCAGGTTTCTACTCGCTGCGTAATAACTTTTTGCATTATAATAAGGCCACCTGCATATGAAGCGTATTCAGAATTTCAATGTCACTTAGTGTTGAAGCTATGCGTTTGTCACGGCCATCAATATGAAGGAAGTAACAATGTAGTCATGAGATTTCGTAAGCTACAATTTTAACAGGTGTTCTGGGAATAATAACATGTCTAAACCATAGTTAAGGTCGCAGTGAGGGTTTTCTTCTTCACAAAAACTGCACTACAGGCAAGTGGGAGCATTGTCGCTCTTTGACTTTTTTATTTACTGAGCCGTGCCGTCATTGAGTGGCAAACGTATGTACTAGCCTGTCGTTGTCCGAGGTTTTCTTATCTGCATTCGTAAGCCAGCATTATATAGCTGAACAGAAAGTTTTGCAGAGGTTTGAGGAAACGTGTCTACAGTGTAACACTTATAGATGGCACAGGCATAAATATCAGCCTGCACTCACATGCTGCCACTTTAACGTGCAAAAAAAAGCGAGGTTGTGTGCGCGCTTAAACCAATAGTCGCAAGAAAAGCCCAGCAAGAGGCACAACTGCCAGTTACAGAGTAGCTTAGGAATAAATTGACCAATGGCTGAATGAACGACATAAAGGATAAAATAATCCAGTAAAGTATTACGACAACTAGGATCGCTGTGAGCTACACAGTCATTAAGAGTTTTTGATATTTCTGGTTTTTCCGAGCCATTTTAGTCTCAAGTCAGGAGTACCAAAAAAAATTGCAAGGTGGTGGTCCAGACACTCCGAAGCTGTAATTCATGTTTTTTAATGGCTGATAGAGATAAATATACATCTGCATAATTTATTACAAGTAATCTGAACAAAAAATATGCAATAATTTTCTCGGAAGTCACTCCTACCTTAACAAGCGATCAGACACATCCCTTGCTCCTACAAATGGCCCCATTAAAACAACATTAAGATCGTAGTTGGTACTCACAGAGGCGTAGGCATCGTATCCTCTATAAGGTGTCCCGGCAGCAGCGTAGCCACCGAAGCCAGCGCCAGGGTATCCGGCTTGTGTTGGCTGCTGGTGGTGGACTAGACCATGGGCTTGAGCCACGAGGTAGACGAACAGCAGTTGCACCTGAAATGCCTCAAGAAATGTTGATTGCTTAGGCGGGGACAAATACATTAAATTAAATTCCACTTTGGACTGTCCTCCGCTTACTGTGTACGCAGCTAAAATACAGTACTGTATTTAACTCAGAGGCAGTAATTTGCCTAATTAATGGTACACAGTTCAAAAGGAAAACTCAAGGATATAATTTATTTGCAACATATGCTTGGTAAAATCTGCTACGCCTAAGGCATTAAAAACTCCTTTAACATCCGCTCTTGTAGTCAGCCGAACGCTTCAATCGCACCGTTTTTGTTAGAGCCCCGAAATTTGTCATTGTTTCACTACGTGCTGTATGAGCTGGCTTTTAATGAAATTCATGTCGTATTGCTTTTCCATTTCGAATGCCAAGTCTGGTGCCTTTGCCGTACATATGTCTTTTTGTAGTTGTTGAAAATGAGCATTTATGTGTTCTTTCCAGATTCTTTTTATAAGCTTTTTTAGTTCCCTGTGGCTCCTCATAGCTTTTGCAAGATATTAGCGAACCGTCAGTTTCATCTATTCGTTTAGCTTCTATGGCTGTTAGAAAGCGCATATATCGCCTTCCGCAACAACTTGTTGAATTATCGGTTACTTAATAGCGCCGACTTAAGTATACAAGTTGATGAAAAGCCTTTGGAGCTCGGAAACAATGCTTAGCAGAGTTCTATAGCTGCGATGTAATTAGAGCTCTCGGTCGACACCGCTCACTGCGCGCTCACTTCCACTTACACACTTTACTTTTTTCGTGAATGATAGTTTGAAACGCATAAGACCTTGTAAATGTTACTGCAAGTGCAGTGGGGCCGTATCGTGCACTTAGTATTAATTATGTTTAATCGCATATTCGCGACGCCAGAATTTAGCTAATAATTCTCCATAGCGAAATGGTTTGGACGAAGAAGATTCTCACCGTTGTCGACATTTCGACGTTTACCAAGATACTGTAGGTACCTAAGACAGCTGCTGTCCACCGAGTGACGTTGATGCGATGGTGTACGGGTTTCTGACCATTTTTCGTGGGCAGCTGTCTTTTATACTCCAGGCGGCGACATCTTCTCTGCTTGTTGCGTATACGTTACACACAGTTGCGACTTAGTTTTGCTTGTTTTTGCAGAGCCCTCCGTTTTCTCTTTCATCTTGCAAAACTTCACTGTCGTGCAGGGTGTCACCTTGAGCACTTGGTTTACGTAAGAGGCGTGCCCACTCCGAAACAAATCTCGACATGCATGTAGAGAGTGACGGTATTTCACAGAGTTGCTGCTGGGCATTTAGGTTTAACGCATTTTAGGTTTCAGCTATCTGGAATTACATATAAAGGCATGCTGCGATCTTGTGCGTTTATCTGCCCGTAACATAAATACGTGCAGCCTCCTTGACTTGAGGTTGACATTTTTATGTGTCCGCTGTAGTAGCCTAGCAGGCATGGTGCTGCGCAGCTCACTTCGAGTCGCCAGGATTGGTTTTCGGCCATTGCAGCCACATTTCGGTGCTGTCGTAATTCCGAGAGCACTGATGGTTTCAAATTGACGCGTACATCAAAATTCACCCGCAGCAGCCCACTATGGCGTGCCTCATAATATTATCATGTTTTTTGCACGTAGAACTCCAGAAGTTATTATTATTCTTTTCCTTATACTTAGCGTGTCGTAAGTTATATTTAGGGCTCCGTGTTTTTGGTGTTTATTTTTCTCGAAATTTGGAGGGTGTTTTTCGGAATTGATTTTTTTTGGGGGGAAATTCGGCGTTGATCCGAGTTTATTTCTCGCAAATCTGCGATCCCGAAATTCGCCTTTTAACTTTCCATTATAAGTTGTTGCAATGTCTTTTTTATTAATTTTATTTCCAATGAAAGTTCGTAGCATTGTTGCTGATAATCCTGTTTTTCCATCTTTTCATTTTTTTCTCACTTGTTCGTATGCTCTGTAGGTAAATTTAGGCTGTTGATGTGCACTGCTGTAAACTCGCCTGAAGTGTACTTTTGGGATAGCTGGAGCTGGTCAAGGTAGCTGCTTCCGGGTTTTTCTTTCAGCCTCCTCACCTTCTTGATGAAAAATAAAGAACCAAATATTATTATTATTATTATTATTATTATCAATACTCTGAAATCTCAGATGAAACGACACCTGAACACGGAAACATGTGAACACACTAAGTGTATTTTAGATGTTTAGAAGGTTTGAACGTGCAAAACATATATACATACAAGCACAAATACTTGACTACAAAACACTGCGCTTGTTCATATTACAACGTTAAAGCTTGTTGTAATGGACGCAAGCACATTTTACGAGGCTGCTGCCATTGTTGGAAGTGCGCACCAACCGACTGATGATTGTCAGCTTTGAAAATGCCCTTTGAACGTTGAAAATGTCCTCTTAAATCAAAGTTTATCGGATAAATCCGAATCCTCAAAAAAGTTTAGCGGCGAGCGTTTATCAGATTTTTTTCGGATGTATCTGAAAACACGAAGCCCTAATTATATTTTGCCAAGACAGCCATGCGACAATTCGCATACAAATTTCAACTCGCAGACAAGAAATAAATGGAAAGTATAGGGGATGTTATTTGTAGTACTTCTGATCTAAATGTGAAGAGCGCAAGGTGAATGAATGGATAACTTGCCGCCGGCAGGGACTTGTTTTGATAGTTACAGAAGTATTGTAAAATCTTTTACGCTGTTCTTCAGTTTTGTCATGGCGGCATTGCCGTCTTTTTTTTCACCGTGACACTCGCCGTTCTTACATTTTTTTTTTTGGAATGCTTCTACACGACACACATCGTGAGAGCGGAGGCAAACGGTCATCCTTTGGTATTCGCGCATGGCGTGCGTTATATAACCGAAGTGGGAACAGTTAGTTTTTCGGGTTTGAATACAGCACACATCTTGTCGTAGTTCTTCCATAGCTAATTGTTCCATGGCTAATTGTTAAATGCGCGGACTTCATGAGCCCCATTGCTCAAATTCTTGGGTATTTTGCCTTAGCGCATATGCTTACTATTTCACGTACTGTCAGTTAGTGCAAGTTGGCGTTAGAATCTTAAAACATTTATTTGCTTTAGCATGCTTAAGTGAGAAACAAGATATGGTGAAATACAGTTCTTTATATTAAACATTGAACGCATCAATCAATATTTCAATACTATATACGACGAAGTCCGCACAAGAGAGCATCCCTATTTAGGAAGGCTTATGATCTAACAGATCTGCATTGTGTATGGAGAACAGGCCACGAAACTGTATATGGCGTTTTTTTTTTCTAAAAGAACCATTTGCACCTCAACTGAAACTGAGAAAGACACACTTTTTTGCTGCTGAAAATGTGCTCGGGCCTGCTTCAATAATTTTTTGCCAGTGTATTCCAGTCCCCTAAATACCTCAAATCTATATTGCGGCCATAATATATACAGCTCAATATCGTCGTTATTCAGGAGTAAAATTTGTATAAGGGTCTTATAGATTGCAACATTTCGTTTGTACTTGAATTTGCTCGTAAAAGAAGTCTAAAACGATTCGAATGTACGGTATAGCAATATTTTACCATAAAATTAACATAATCCTCATGCTTCCGTTGGTGCCATGCTTCGTCGCATGGATGGCGCCAACGCATGGTCGTAATGGCGATTATTAGACCTGAAGAGCGAGTGGTGCTTCCTGGCAAAAGCCGCATTATTCTGGACTGTGAGCAGCAGCGTTTTTTTTTGTTTTTAGCATGTATTGAGGGCGTTTAAAAGTGTTCCAGCTCTTCTTCTTCTTCTGAACTCGCTTTATGCTGTGCTGTTTCGAATCACTTCTTTTTTTTTAAGGAATAGATCAGTGCCCATATCTTCATTTCATGTCTTTTATTTCAAATATACCGTCTTGCAGCGAAAGAAGGACATTATACTCTAGCGATAAACTTGAAAAGAAACACTAAGAGGCAAAAAGAAGTAGGAAAGTCGGCCTCTTACTATTGATGTTCGAGTTTTGCCCAACGACATCATGCCCTTCAGTAAGTGCCAACTCGCTCTAGAAAAACTAATTGTGGAAAGACGATAGCAACGCAGCTAGGACACAAATGAAACAGATTGGATGCGACCAGGTTGGTTTTTTTGTCACGATTGTTGACGCAACTCTGGTTTAATGAATGTGGCTCAGTTTAATTGAAACAGATGAAGGATTTCGCTCATTTTTGATTAGAATCGCATTTTTGAGTTCACGTTACAATCAGGAATTCCCCCCATTTTGATTCCAACTGTTTAAGACGTGAAAGATATTTAGGCGCGCTTTGCGCTTCCGTGAAATTTAGCCCAGTTTCGGTTTCTGCATTTGGCTCTTTTTGAAAAACAAACGCCTCTTATAATAGGTGTGCTTATTTCGTTACGTTTTACTAAAAAAAAAACCGCTTTCAGATATGCATGAGAATGAGTTCGCAACGTCAGTCAGAAATTCTTCAAATACTCACCATTCATAGCTAAATGAAAGGCCGACTGGATAGCGGCAATCTCACGCCCCATTACCGTTTTGAGGATCATTGAAATCAGCTGCGATTCCGGCGGCCTTGTGCTACAAACAAAATGGTGACTTAGCAGATTGGAAGAAAACGACACGGGCAGGTCTTCTGGCAGCGGGAAAACAAAGTCATGAAGTCACGTTTTATCACACGCTTAATTAGATTTTCATGTCTGTGTTATAGGTTACAACGCAAAATAATATGTAGTAGCGGGAGTATTGCGCTTTTTGCACTTTTCTTTAGCGCACTCGAAGTGACGTCATGTCGCCCAGACTCCACCAACACGCTTCCGTTTATACGTAAATCTTAGACTCAGAGATTTCTTGCTATCTGCCGAAAGGACCATCTCGAATCGTGACCTGGCTTTCAAACACCTGAAAACGTGCAATTTTTCGTGCTAAAACTCACTTGAGTGTCTACGGCACTGAACATCGCCTCGCGCTTTGGAGCTATTGAAGAAATTCGTTTGTTGAAACGGTGCACTTTTGCAGCGCAAATAAGGACGGCGCAAATTATGTTCCGACCTTATTTGCTCTGTAAAAATGAACTTGTATAAAATAGCCCGCCCCTCGAGGCTTCTACTGCTACAAAGATGTCGTAGCTGATGTGCTGAAACTACATACAAAATCCAACGTCATTATGGAAAAAAAAAATTGAGGCAGTTTCGCACTAGTGGTACCAGGCCTCGTCAGGAGCTGGGCAGCCTGCCTTGTTTTTCTTTTTTTTTATTTTTATGTTTATTTTTTCTTTCCTTAGTTCTCTTTCTCTGTTATTTCCATCTGTTTATTTCTATTTCTGTTATTCTCTCGCTATGTATTTTTTTTCTCTTTATATCTTTCTGTTTCTTCGTCTCCCTCTTTGGATTTTTTTCTCTCTCTTTTTCTGTCTTGCTCTCTCTTTTCTATATGTGTTTTGTGCCTGTTTTTTTTTTTCATCTCAGTCTCCTTCTGTTTTTACCTATCTTGTTTTTATTACCTCCTATTCTCCATTTCTCTCTTTGTCTTTCTTTCCTCACTTCGCTTTCTTTCTCTCTCTTTCTCCTTACTGCGTACTCATTCTCTCGCCGATCAGATGGGGGCGAAAATTCTTGAGGCCCGTGTACTTAGATTTGGGTGCACGTTAGAGAGCACCAGCTGGTCGAAATTTCCGGAGCCCTCCACTACGGCGTCGCTCATAATCATATCGTGGTTTTGAAACAGTAAACACCAACAATGTTATTATGAGAGTTATTGCACAGTTATTATCGGCACAGTTATTATGGGAACGATGTAGAAAAGGAAGAAGAGAACGAAGAGAATGCGTGCTGGTTGATGGCTATGATAGTTTTCCGTTCGCTCTGCACGAACTAACGGTCGGCTTAAACAGCCCCGCTGATAAAAACCTTTCTCCGGCGTTCTTCCGTTCTGTGGCAGCTACCCAGGGGAAAGCGGGGGAGCTTTAAACCAACAGTAAGAAAGTCTGGTTGGTGCCGATCGTTGGTTGTGTGGCCTCTACGAGGAAGCTTTCATTGTGAGGCACAGGGTGTAGCCAGTCAAAATGGGGGTGCGATACACTTGCCACGTGCACAAATTCTTGGCAACAGGTTTCCAAAAGAAAGGCGGGAAGGCGAAGATGGAAGCTTCCGATGAGAAATTCGTAAACCGAGGGTGTGTGCTGAAGCGGACGTTTGAGCAAGTGGACTTGTCTTTTTCAAGGCTGCAACTGAATTCCTTAGCGCTTGTGTGTGTATGTTTCATACCCTCTCCTACAGTCCACACACAAGAGGAGGAGAGGGCTACCGCAAAAGCGGGAAAGGGGGTGGGGGGACAATAAGAGGCCGCCGTGGCGAAATGGGTGAGTCAGAAGGAAAGAGGTATTCCGTGAAAAAGAAAGAAAAAATGAAAGAAAAAGGGGGCGGGATGGGGGGGTGTACACGTTTCGCTGAAGTTATGGTTGCCAGAAGAAAGAAGCACTGAACAATGGTAGGTTAGAAACTCTCAGACGAAGGACATAACACTCATCGTTTTCCGTTGTGTATGTAGCATATCGCATCAACTCAAGCCCCCCTTTGAACCGTTTATACCTGCTCGCTGGAGTGTATTAAACTTGTGAATAAGGTATCATTCTGTATATTTTCTGTTTCTTGACCGGAAGCTTTACTGAAGGATGTAAAGTTTCAGTTCGTCGAAGTTCTGACCTGCTACATTAAAATGTTGTGCAACTGCTTTCGGCAATTTCTTTGCTGTGTCCGCGAGATGCCCGTTTAATGTAACATTAACAAGCTGTCCCGTTTCGCCGATGTACCGTTTGTGACCATATTGACATTGGACAGTTTAGACAACGTTTAAACTAGTGCAGGTAAAGCTAGATTTTATATGATGTACATAATCACTTCTGGTGTTTTTAACTATAACGTCATCTTGAAGGCGTCTGCAAGTCTTACATCTTGGACGAGAACAAGGTTTGATGTGGGCAGTAGTGTGAGAGTTTACATTTGCATGCACTAACATGTCCTTAAAGTTCCTATTGTGGCGATACACGACCTTTGGCATTTCGGGAAACGGTTTTCTGAGACGTTCGTTGCTTGTTAATAGTAGATAATACTTTCGGAGGATCGGATTTATGTTTGAAAGTGCATTTGAGCATTTGGTTATAAATGCTTATGGCTACTTGGGCTGTGCTACCGGGACTTTTTTAGCTAGCGTTGATTTGCTAAGTAACGTGCTTCGTTGTAGACCATGTTTAGGGCGTCGTGGTGGTAATTTTTTTTCAACTAATGTTTCCATTATGTTGCCTAAGTGGTGAACGTAGTCACCGTCGTCGCTACAGATCCTTCATTTAAGCCTGGCCTTTCCGACAAATATCTCTTGTTTGCAGGGTCGCGGGTGGTGGCTGGTGTAACCTAAGTATTATTGGCTGTCGGTTTTCTGTATCACGTTGTCTTTAATTTTCCGCTTTCGATAGATACCATCGTGTCTAGGAAGTTAATTTCAGTGGAAGAATGGTGCATAGTAAAATTAATGCTAGAGAGAAACTTGTGACAGTGGTCAATGAATGTGTTTAGTGCGCTTATCCCATGTTCTCATATAATAAATATGTTGACTATGCATGCAGCGGAGATAGGTGGAAGGCCTTTACTGGAGGTCATTTCAACAGCTCTGATTCTAACTGTCTCATAAAAATGTCGGCGCAAAAGAGGTTCCGATACTAGTTCTGAAAGTTTGCAGGTAGTAGGATGAATCAGTTTCATAATAATTAAGCGTCAGGACTAATTTCAGCGACGAGAGATCAACTTCAGCATTATGTGTTTGCTTGCTTTCTATGCGTGACTTTGAGACCACTTCAATCCCTTGAGTTATAGGGATATTTGTGTACAAAGAGCAGACATCTAATGTTAAGAGAATGGCCTGATACGAGAGTGCTTGAGTTTCAATAATGAAATCTGTTATTCGAAAAAAAATTAGGGTGTATCTTTGAAGAAAGGACGTTAGGGTAGATGGTATAGTAGATAAATGACAATTTAGAAATTTGGATAGCGACTCAGTAGGTGTATTGTTGTCCGATGCCATTACTAGATTCTTGAGTGACGTCGGAGGTTAATTTTCGGTAGTGGGTGTTGTTGCTGAGTTGCCTGATATCTTCGTTCTTATATTTTTCTATAGGCCAGATAATTATACTACTACCTTTGTCCGCAGATTTTAGAGCAATGTCATTTCTGTTTCAGAGTTCTTTCAAGGGATCGTGTTCTGCATCAATCGAGTTCTTCGGTATTCGGTTGCGTTTAGTTCTACTCAAATTTCTCTTAAGACTAGCTTTATGTATTGATCTAACTCTTGGCATTGTTCCGTGCCTGCACTGTAAGCAAAAAACTATCCGAGATTGGGGTTTTTGCGGCTCATGACCTCTGAAAACTCCCTCGCGTTTAAAATTACTACCTCATGTTGGAGTAAAAGGTGGTACATGACATAGTTTTACCACCACCCCTCAGGGACGTAGTAAAAGGATGTCACAATCCAGTTTTACCACGTGGGGAGTTTTCTGTCACGTGATTTTTAACCACCGTTTGAGAGTTTATCATCACGTGACTGGAAGTTGCAGCTGCTTCGGTGGCTCCCCCCTCCCCCCCTCCCCCGAGTGACGCTCTCAGTTCCAGTGAAGGTATGCGAGCCCCACAAATGCCTTTTTTTTTTTCAAAGATTGGTATGGCATTGTCGCGCTTCGTGGTTGACCCCCAGTGCACGGCCGCTTGATCTCCCCCTTTGGTGCCCAGTGCATGCACTTTCACTGGAACTGGGTGCTGCTGAAGCAAAACGAGCGAGGAACGCATTCTGTGAACGAAAGGGCGTGCTCGAAGAAAAAAAAACCTGCTGGAAAGCCGTCTTGCAGATTTTCGCAAATCGTTGGCGTATGTTGTTTAGCGGCCCTGAAGACTGGCGAGTGTCAGAAGCTCGCGCTGTATGTGTCTCGTTGCGCTGATGGCAAGCTCAACTGGATCTCACGTGTTTCTTCTATCATCGAGCGGCCGTGCGCGTACGAGCGCGAGCGTCCGAACCTGGACGTCGCGGATACCTCGCTTCCGTGCTGAATCCCGAACAGCTACGAAGAACACTGCCAGCGGTAACAACATCAAGCTGGTGTGATCGTCCGTAGTTGCTTCCTGGAGAGTGACCGGTTACAACTTCGGAGCGATAGGAAAAACGCTTCGCTACGTCGTCGGCCCCGAGCTGGCCAGAGGCCAGTGTTAGTGCGTCGCCTGAGCAGGTGAAACAAGCGTCGCATAGATTTTGTTTCACAGAAAGCAATGTCTGCTGGAGTAAAGCACAGTCGGAATTGTCCGCTGCATGCGCCAACCTTTGTCAAGCATCTCGATCGAAGGTGGGCACCGATACAAGGAATACGGAACCAGCTATGGCAGCCGGTGAACACGGTGAAAACCCGGACGGTGAGCCGCCTCGTTCGTTGTGAGTACATCGCTCCGTAAGACGCCGCGAACAGCGGAGACGTATTTTTCATTGCTGTCTAAAATAACGACGACGAAAATTGCACAGGAGGTGCATTCTGTGATCGCCAGCTGTCTTTCATCGCGTAGCCGTGCTCCTCGAAAAGGCCTAGCGACGCCGTTGGTCTGAAGCCGGTACAGGCGCGGCACCGCTCTTCTTCGCCGGCGTTCCTGAATATGTGCTGCTACTGTGTTTGTGTACTGCCACTCAATGAAAATTATTGAGCTGCCATGGTTTGTGTGTGCTTAGAGTTGTGCGTGAGCACTGCTAACGCGTGTGGGCCAACAGGCTGGAGTTTCAGCTAATAATTGGATAATCAAAAAAGGTAAGATCAGGAGGGTTTATGCTAAGAGGTCGGTGTGACTCATGGTGACTTGCAACCCACCTTAAGTTTACGCGTGCGCTATGAAACTTTATTGTTCAACGATGCCACAAAAGTACCTCTTCCCACCGGCACTACATGGCGGGTCAAAATGTTGTGCCTATATATACCGGGTGGTCGAAGTACGGTTGAGTAACGCGAGCGGTCCGTTCAGGTGATGTTTTATTCTGCATTGGTTGTGCGTGTGTGTGCTTGTGTTTGTGTATATGTTAATTTCTGTATATGTCATCAATTCCGCGTCATTTGATGTTTAATAAATGCGTTGGCTCATGGTCCGATCACAGCCGTCACTTTTTATTTATTTTTTTTTGTACCACTAGAAATAACTCTCAGAAATCACCCTAAAAACTTTGTAACGGCAGTAAAAAATTACTCCAACTATACTCGCTGAAAACCTCGGCGGGGTAAATAATTACTACCGTTTCTACGCTCAAAAACTCGACTAGCGTGAGAGTAAATTTTTACCTCGACTGGTACGTAGTAAAAAAAAACCCTGAAAAGGTAGTGCGCTAGAGGACAAGCAGTTTACTCCCGTTTTTGGTTTTTTTTCTGGTTATTTTTGTTTAGTGTGTGGTGTCCACGTGCTTGGCTGTAGGAGAGTCATTACCTACGTCGCAAACAAATAAGCAGGCCGCTTCTACTTCCTTCCGAAGATTCATAAGGTTTCCATAAATGAACTGCTTATCGCGCAAATCTCGGGCCGACCAATAGTATCGAGCAACAATACACCTACTTAGTCGTTATCGAAATTACTAAATCACCATTTATCTAATATAATATCAACACTACCATCATTTCTTCAAGATACACGTCATTTGCTTCGAATAATAGATTCCATTAATGGAACACAAACACTCTCGGATCAAGCCATTCTGCTAACATTAGATGTCTACTCCTTGTATACGAATATCCCTGTGACTGAAGGAATTCAAGCGTTCTCGAAGTCACTCAAAGACAGCAAGCAAACACATAATGCTGACGTTTACCTCTCTTTAGGGAAATTAGCCCTCACGCTTAACTATATCGAAGTTGATTCATACTAGTACACACAAACTTTCGGCACTAGTATGGGAACCCATTTTACGCCACTATTTTTATTGGATAGCTAGAATCAGAGCGGTTCAAATCATCTCCGGTGAAGCCTCCCACCTATCTACCCTGCATACACAACATTTTATTCTATGGGAACATGGGATAAGCGCAATAAACGCATTCATCGACCACTGTAACAAGTCTCACTCTAGGATTAAATTTACTATGCATCATTCTTCCACTGAAATTAACTTCCTAGACACTACGGTATCTATTGATAGAGCAAAATTAAAGACGACGCGATACAGAAAACCAACAGACAGCCAACAATACCTAGATTACACTAGTCACATCCTGCGACCCTGCAAACAAGGGCTATTTGTCAGAAAGGGGAGGCGTATAAGAAGGATCTGTAGCGACGACGGTGACTACGTTCACCACTCAGGCAACCTAAAGGGAACATTAGTTGACGCAAGACGCTCTGAACAAGGTCTAAAACGAAGCATGTTAACTAGATAGGAAAGCAGCACTAGCTAAAAGGCCCCGCTAGCCCAACCAAACCAGCCGCCAGCATTTATAAGCAAATACTCTAATGTCCTCCGAAACATAAATAATATCCTCCGCAAGTATTACTATCCGATGTCGACAAGCAATGAGCGTCTCAGAAAAGCGTTTCCCGAAAGTACCAAAGGTCGTGTATCGCCGCATTAGGAATATTAAGGACCATGTTAGTGCATGCAAGAGTAAACGCCCATTCTACTGCCCACCTAACACCTTGTCCTCGTCAAAGATGTAAGACTTGCAGAAAGCTTCAAGATGACGCTTTAGTTAAAAGCGCCGGAAGTGATTATGTACATCATATAAAATCTAGCTTTACCTGCATTAGTTCAAACGTTGTCATATGATCGAGTGATCATATTGTCACAAACGGTATATGGCGAAACGGGACAGCCTGTTAATGTTATAATAAACGGGTATCGCGCGGACACGTTACAGAAATTACCGAAAGCAGTGGCGCAGCATTTTAATGTAGCAGGTCAGAACTTCGACAACCTGAAACTTCACACCCTTCAGTCAGACTTCCTGTTCCCAAGAGACAGAAAAGATACAGTCATACCTCATTCACAAGTTTAATACACACCAACCAGCATGTATAAAATTTTCAAAAAAAAGGCCCCTTAGTACATGCGATACGGCACATACACAACGGAAACCTATGAGTGTTAAAGGGGTCCTGAAACACTTCCCGATAATTTTCAACTACCTGTGTATTCGGAATCCTGGCTGTCCATTCTATACCTCGACTCGTTTCATCGTACGGTTTCATCTAATAGCTATAAAAGCACAATTTCGATTCCCCACAGCGCACGTTCCCTTCAACTCTACAGCTCACATGATATTAAGTCATCCAACTAAAAGTTTTTGTCGTCGACAAAACATGTGCAGCGCAGCGAGGCCCGCTGAGCTATAGTTGACCGAGGTTCTGAGCATCATACCGTTTCGGCTGTGGTTCCGTAAAGACGTCACGCGCACAAACCGTGCCGACCATCCGATGCTACTGCACGGGAAGATGATTTGATTGTTATGCAAAGTTACAAAACAACCCTTCACAGGGTGCGCCCACATGTATCGCCCTCAACCGAAAAAGTCCAGACGAGCGCGCCATCTCTTAGATACTGCCAGAAGCTGGTGCAGGCGCCGTTCAGACACCTCTATTTTTCCACCGAGGTTAGAACGCAGTCGGCTTTCGGACTTCGAGCACTACTGCGAGCAAAAAATTGCTGTAATATTTTATTACTTCCTAGCTTTTATTTAAATTTATTATTTTAGAGTAACCGAAGGTTAACTACGATACGCCTACGGTTTAAATGTCTTAGGATGACGTCACCTCGCTATGTTTACGGCGGCCGGCGGTGACGCATTGTCGATTTAGGATCGCAAAAACTTCTAGGATTTCAGACAGGCATTAGTAAGCAGCATTCAAGCGCAAGAAAACCTACGTCGCAGTGCTTTCCTCTATTCCTTACATTTGTTTTTATGTTTGCTAGCTGCAGAGCCTCGAAAGCATACCAGTAATTTTGATTAGACAATCGACGCAGTTTCCTCCCATCATATAGCTTGCAAGGGCGGTGGAAGCTTTCTAAGCCATATGAACGTTGGAAGTAGTGTGTATCACAACACCGTTAATACGGAGGCAATCGTCGGGAAGATTTCAAGAGCTTACGTATCGGCCCCCCCGCCCGAAGCGCGCCTCGAAAGCGCGGGCAATTTAAGAATATGTCCTTCTAGCATGCCAGCGAACGTCGGTTGCGGTAAAAAGACCGAGTCAGAGCGAAGAGTTGATAACACATACAAAATGTATTCTCATTGAAGGCAGTACAACCATCACACAAATAGGCACTCTTGGCTAGTTCATAATTCAGTGACAAATAAGATGGCCTCATCTAGAATGCGGAAACAATCATTTGCACTCAAGTACAAGCACTCGGGAATACCCGAGAGCTTTTAGTCATTTCATATTCACTGGCCTAACGAGTCCCTACACGTAGATTGTAGCGCTGACCAATGAATCCCTTCATTAGTCGGTGATCACATGTCCTCTCGGTGACAATGTCGTCAAACTCATCTTCACTGCTCGCACAGCATCATCTCTACGTACTTCCAACACCGACGGACGTTGTTGTAACGCTTACGAGTGTCACAACAACGTACACTGAGGCATGAACGGGCCATAAGCGAGAGCACACATACACAAGCACACACAAAATATCAAGGCTCCTACGCACACTCCATATAAACTAACAGGAGTCTGACGACTATTTATGTGCCTACTTTGGAATGGCACACACTGTACTGGCTAGCAGCCATTGAATTAAGAGCAATAATCGGTTATATTTTACCCAGTATCTTCTATCCCACAGTTTACGCTTACTTATGCCATCACGTGGCACAGTACATTACAACATATACGAAGCATCCGGCAACATAGGTATCTTAGTATCAACTTAGGCAAAAACACTAAAAAAGGCTCCCTGGTTAGTAAGAGCGAAATTTACCAGCTTTACTAGCTGCTCGCTAGTAAAGGAATACCGCGAAGGTAGTAAATGCATGCACGTGCTAACGGCTTACCAACTTTTTTCCTAAGAGTGTACCATTCTAATAATTAAATCAATTAGCGATTATTAATTGGTGTAACATGCGGAGCCATTTCGTGTTTTTTTTTTGTTTTTTTTTCCTTTCAACATCTATGATTTTACAGTAGTCAACTTAAAATGGCAAAGCATATGCACATATAAATAAAAAAACTTCCGCAGATCCCACGTACCTCGGGAATCGATATTATGCGAAGCATGCGGAGGCCAGGTGACTGTTATGTAATTTCTTTTTACTGAGCGAAACGTAACGGAATGACGCTAAAGATATGTACAAATGTTGTACGCACAGTCATATGTTGAACAGTCGCATGTGTTTTCATATAACCAGTTGTTTACAGTTGCGTAATGATGCCAAGAGCAACATGGGTATTAGGAACACTAGAAGCGGTAAGCTGATATGTAGCGCATGTGCTCGAGAGGATGCTAGCCCTGGACACTGCTACATAAATCAACTTCTGTGAATGGCGCTGAACTACAATTGACGTTAACCCGACATGACGGCTGTATGATAGGAGTAAATATGTAATGTTTATAAAATTTGATAGCCAGCCCTGCAAACACTATTGACGTTTCAAGAACATTAGGGTCTATTTCAAAAGCAGTTCCGAGACCTGGCGTGGCTCTATGCTAGAATATTTGATTGCCACGCAGAATGCTGGGCTTCGATTCCTGCTAGGACCCTGACATTTACTCTTTGTATTCGTCGGGTCAACCCTGCCTATGTCAGCTTTTTAGATGTGAAGCATCTTATGGCGAAGCTTAATCCGGTGGTGGTGGTGGTGGTGGTGTGCCGCGTGCCCTCCCTTACTGCGCATGCGCAAACCCTTTAAAAAAATAAAAATAAAAAAGACCTCCTCTCCCCCTCTCCTCTAGGCATCCCTTCCCGCGGCAACCACACTTTCACTGCGCATGCGCCTCCCCTCCTACGCTCCCCCCTCTCTCATCTAGGCATCCCTGCCCGCGGCGTCCACACTCCCATTGCGCATGCGCGTCCCCCCCTCTCTCCTCTCCTACGCTCCCCCCCTCTCTCATCTAGGCATCCCTGCCCGCGGCGTTCCACACTCCCACTGCGCATGCGCGTCCCCCTCCTCTCTCTCCTCTCCTACGCTCCCCCTCTCTCGCCTCGCGACGCGACGCCGACGCAGGCAGCGTCTGCTAGCGAGTTTCTTGGTTGAAAAAACCCGACTGCTCGCGCTGCACAACCGTTCATTGGCCACTCCGTATATATGGCAATGGATTTTGACCTGCAAGGTGGTGCCGGTGGGAGATTTCTCCATGTGCGTTGATTGAACAATAAAAATTCGCAGCGTGCGCGTTAACTAAAAGCGGACTGCGGGTCTCTGTGTCCAGTCGGAGTCTTCTGTCTCTCATTGCCCATTAGCAGCCATTGGCCATGTTCCAGGAGAAAACACCGCTCCATCACTGCCGTGCTTTGCTCCTCCCCAGTTTTCTCTCCTGCGCAACGCTGCGATGAGCGCCAGCGTCAACGCCGCCGCCAGTGTAAGCGTTAGCGCCCGCTGCTTCACATCTACACATGTTTCTTAACGCTTACGAGTGAAAAACAGCGCTAAAAGACGGGACAAGAAAGAACACGGGACCACGGCGCTGACTAACAAGCCATATGTGTTTATTTCTTCAGTCAGCATATATATACTTCACCACTATCACAATTTAAATGACAAAAAATTGAATACTCAGCCTACGCGAGACTGTAGGCGATCAATCGGACATGAATTTTATCTCTTTCGGAAGTCGAGGGGAAGCTAACACATGCCTCGCCGCCTGTTATGGATGTGATAAGCCTCTGGAAATGAGACGCGCTCGTTCGTCATGGTATTTTCCCGACTGGTAAGTGGTATCTTCAAAAGATGGGTGCTCACGCATGCGGTCATTCACGCACCGCCCAGTTTGCCCAATATGCTGAATAAGTTGACCGCATTCGTGAGCATTCGTAACAAAGTTCATAAACAAGCTGCTGATAGTCAGTTATCTATTCACTGTAACAATTGCGGGTGCCACCCATCTTTTAAGAATACCACTTACCTGTCAGAACACCATGACGAACGAGCGCGTCTCATTTCAGAGGCTTATCACATCCACAACAGCGGCAGGCATGTGTTAGCCTCCCCTCGATCTCCCTCCTTCCGAAAGAGATAAAATTCATGTCCGATTGATCGCCTCATACCTCTGCGCAGGCTGAGTATTCAATTTTTTTGTCATTTAAATTGTGATAGTGGTGAATATATCTGCTGACTGAAGAAATAAAGCATATGGTTGTTAGTCGCTGGTCCCGTGTTCTTTCTTGTCCCGTCTTTTAGCGCTGTTTTTCACTCGTAATCATGAACCAACCAGCCCAAATGCGTACCTTACTGCAGTTCTTAACGTTCTCGCGTTAAAATGACCAATGTCTGTTCTCGCCGTTCCTGGGCAGATATAAACTGTCAATGACCTGTGGCACATACCCGCATACCTGTGGCACATACCCGCCCGTAGTATACGGGTATGTGCCACACGTGTCTGGCGGAAAGGGTTTGACGACGTATGCGACGGGATTGTCATATTATTCGCGTCATGACCAACGAGTCATCTTCGTCAAACCATCTTACCCTCCCATACTAATTTTGGTTTACCCCAAGTTAAGGGGCTGATGACGAGAGCACCCAGACGTAGGCGGGTAGATAGATAGATAGATAGATAGATAGATAGATAGTTAGATAGATAGATAGATAGATAGATAGATAGATAGATAGATAGATAGATAGATAGATAGATAGATAGATAGATAGATAGATAGATAGATAGATAGATAGATAGATAGATAGATAGATAGATAGATAGATAGACATGCTAAAAGTGGCTGCAGTACGCAAAGAAATGCTTCGCATTTAAAACCACCAGGCCTACGCGGAACGCGCAGCACAGTCACAGTGAAAGCTGGAAGAGCGGCCTTTATAGAGCCTTTTTTAAACACTGTTGGCGCAACCACTACAAGCATCTTGCATGGTACCCACTACATCATAAATTATCATAATTTTTGTGTAGTGGGGAAGCGTCCACTATGCCAATTATTCGTAATTCTTCGGAAAAGCATGGTTACTTAGTTTTCTTTTTTTATTATTTCACGCGATAGTAGTTACGGAGACCGGCGGCGGCGGCGGACAACTACGGCGCCAGAATCGGCCCTTGCGATCTCATAACAGCTTTAGCTGTAATAGGCGATCCTCTAGTAGGCTAATTGTAGTCTTCTACAAATAGTACGGTTACTAAGGTGCTAGTGCGATTCCCTAACAGTTTATTAACGGATGAACCAATCGAGTTAGTAACCAATTACTTACCAGGCGGCGGATTTCACTAACCGGAACTTTACTAGCTTGGCTTACTAAGAAGTTAAGCGCCTTTTGTGGCGAGTAAACGGTCCGTATTCAATTAGTGCATACGCCAACGTCTTTTTTTTTTTCAGAGTGCAGACGAAGAAGCGACAAGGACAAGCCCCCAGCTCTTGTCCTTCCCGCGGTTCTCTCCCACTGCTTCTTTGTCTAGCGTGCCCAATTTTTTGCGCTGAACTTTTTACGCGTTCTTTAAAGTTAAATGTGTCGCCTTCAGCTTGTGTGTATCCGTGCACCTTTTCACATAATGGTTCTATGGCTCCGTTGAAGTGGCCCTGCTAAATTTTTAAGCATGGTTAGAAAACGCTGCCGATCGGTAGTCGAGGCACCTAGGAACATGTGAGCCAAACATTATAGCACACCACGCGGACTGGCACTAACAATTCATTCTCAAAGACAGCTAAAAATCACTCGTTCGTCTCAACAAATTATGCCATAAACCAAACGACCGTTCCTGGACTAGGGTAGCGCTAGTGAACACGGGCTAAAGTAAGCCACGCGGACACACAGACGGAAGCGCTACATATCCATGGCCATTCACTGATTTCATCATCGTGAGCTCCATAGTTACCGCGGCTGCCGCAGTATGACGCGATGTGCCCACGCACTCTGGAGTTACTGTACATATACAGTAACTCTAACGCGCTCGATCGCGATCGCACTGAAGTCTCGCGATCGCGATCGCACTGAAAGTGCTCAAGGTCATGAAGCGCGCTTGATGTAATTCGTTTCCTCCGAGCCATCCCTCCCTGTTTAGCTTGCAGTGCGCCCGCCGCAACGAGAGAAGAGAGAAAGCATTTACAGCGTTCGGCTAATCCCTCTATCTCCGCTCGTACTTGTCATATTCTAAAAAAAATTGCCGCAGTGGATTCGTGAGGGAATAAACGCCATTTAATGAAGCCATTTGATGATAACTTGGTAGAGTGTTGCACGGCCCCATCAAATTGTCTTTGACAAACGTATCTGCTCAGCCAGCCCAGCAATTCAGAGCTGGAATGAGGCGTAGTACTAGTGCCGCCTTGTTGCCCTACTCAAAAAGTGTGGAGTAATTTTTATCACAGTTACAAAAAATTTGCGATACGCTGTCTCTTCGTTGTCCTCCTCGTCGCATGATTCCGAAACTCTACTTTCTACAAGTTCTAGAATCGACCTCATTCCGGGGACTTGTGGGTAGTAGTGCCATGTGTCGAAGCCGAGCGCGGCCGCCTCTTTTTTTTTTTTTTATTGACGTGATGTAAGGAGATGTTGATGCACAAACAGGGCGCCGGCTACTCCTTATCCCTTAGAGGTGTCTAACATAGAGCACATAGGGTCCAAGTCTCTAGGCGTAACAAGTCCACAGCGCATACGTATGTACAGAGCACATACATACACAGCACATACAACTGTTACATATGGTTAAAAGTCACACGCCTCTAATAACTGCTCATATCTAACGAACAAACGTACTGAACCAATGTTGGAGTAGGAACGCTCTGGAATCGTTGAGTAATGTTATAATAAAAGTGCAACAGTGTACCTGGCCTCCACGACATTTAAATATTCTGCGATGAGGTTAATCATCATCATCATTCTGACTGCGCCCAGTGCAGGGCAAAGGCCCGTCCCATGTTTCGCCTATCAACGTGGTCCTGTAATCGTTGCGCCCACGTTATCCTCGCAAACTTCTTAATCTCATCAGCCCGCCTAGCGCACTTGCATTATTTTGGAATCCATTATGAATTCCTCTTAATCACTAGCGGTTATCTTGCCTACGAGCTACATGCCCAGCCCATGCCTATTTCTGTTCCTTGATTTCGATTAAGTTGTCCTTAACACCAGTTTCTTCCCTGACCCACTCTGTTCTCTTCTTGTCCCTTAGGGATACACCTATCGTTTTCCCTTCCATTGCTCGATGTCGTCCTCAATTGAAAGCTCTTCATGTACTTTCATTTTTGCGCTCCATCGTAAGTACCGGTAAGATGCAGCTGTTATGTACCTTTCTCACGAGGGAAATGTGATCAACCACCATTTACGATTTGGGAATGCCTGCCAAAAGAGCCCCACCCATCCTTATTTTTCAGTTAACTTCCATCTCGTGCTTCGGCTCCGCGGTCACTACCTGTGCTAAGTAGACGTACTGGTTTATTAATGCGATAACTTCAAAGAGCTCGTTTCGCAGAAATTCCGGTGTCAGCATCACTGTCGGTATCGTTAGTTGTGGGCGAAATATCAGTGTTGTCCACCACCAAAAAAATGAAAAAGATGCAAATAAAATAAATAATAGAAATATTCAGCTGGAGTGAGAATCAAACCCAAGCCTTCGGCGCGGCAAGCAGGTGTTCTAACACAAAGCCATGTCATTGCTTGAAACTGCTTATGAAGAAAACGCTACATGAAAGTCAGGTAGTGGGAGCAGTATCCTTAACGCAAGTAATATTGCATGGCATAAGCGTAGAGTCGCGCCAGGCGTTAAAACATGTGACGTGCAACGAGTCGGTGTCTTAAAGGCCGACCCATTACAAAGCGCTCAAACATATTTAATGATCATTATCAGCGAAAGCACAACAAAATGAGCAGCTGCGTAGGTTCGCGTGTTGCCTTAAAGACGCCTAGTGGGCCCTTCGCTGATTCGCTGAAGAAAGAATTATGGCTGAGTGGGAACTTCACAACTTCACTTGCAGTAGACATTGTAGCATAGCTTGAAACGGCCCATGTGACGCGCACAGACGTTCGTTCCTTGCGACAAGGCTGAGGCGTGCAGCGAGAACCGAAGCCAAGCTAACAACTGAGAACGCGATGAACACCGGGCGCGATAGCGCTGTCGCGTTCTGCTCCTGAGGGGGAAGCTCAACAGTCCTCTAAACTTTTACTTCTAGTGGCTCGCTACCTATCGAAAAGCGATGTTTTCTTCCGAAATCGTTGAACGTTATTTTAGTTTTCTGCGTACAAATTTTCAGACCTACCCTATTGATTTTATTGTCCAATTCAGTAATCATGATTTGCGATTCATCTAGTCGTCCCCTGAGTTACTCATCATTGCAATGTCGCCAGCGAATCGCAGGTCAGTAAGTACTCTCCATAATCTGGCATCCCTCACTGTTTCCAAGCTAGGGCCCTGAAAACCTCCTGCAAGCACACGGCGAATAGAATTATGGAAATCGTGTCTCCCTGCCCTGTACTGTACTGAATAACTTTATTTTCTCCTGAGGAGGCGATGTTCCCTAAGGGGCGTCGTCTGCGGGCCGCGCCCACGACGGGACCGGGAGTTGAAATTCGACGGCCAGGTCGTGAGCCCTCTGGACGGCCCGAAGTTGGTCGTCCTACGTCATTTACTCAAATTTTGTGACTTTTTTTTTTTTATAGGAATATGGTGGCTGTGGAGCCGCTGTAGATTTCTTCCAGTATTTTTGTATATGCTTCGTTGACGCCCCGATTCCGTAGTGCCTGCATGAGTGCTGTGATTTTGGCAGAATCAAATGGCAATCTATGGAGGCCACGTATATCAAATGAATAACAGTGTGACTATGGTCCATTGTCGAGAAGGCTGCACGAAAAACTTCTTAGTTCTTTGTTTGTTTGAATTCTAAGGTGTGTTCCCAATAGGGTATATTCATAATGATCGCTGCCGCGGCAGCACTGGACGCGTCCTCCATTTTTTTTCTGGGCGCAATCGCGGAATACGTCTGCTAGAAACTCCACGGAGTGGCTGAGCAGTAGAGCTTTCGGACCGAGAAATCGAGGCCGTTTCTTTCGACATCCAGCGCCGAATGGCCAGTGGAGCTCATTGTGCTGCCAAACATCGACAAAAGCACAGTATCATAGTTCTGCTCGCTTATAAACTCATCCGGGCGGCAGATGCAAGAGGCACACCACGTCGCAAAGCCGAACTCTTGTTCTCTGGTGACATGCGCTTCCGATCTCGAGTAGGCGTTCGTGAAAAGTGTTCGTTGCAAAAAAGATGTGACTGTCAAACTTCAAAGATAACCTTACACTGCAATACATCACCATTGTATTTCCCACTTCGATTATCAGCACACTTGAGATATCGAAACCACGTTGTTTCTGCGCGGCATTTGCAACGCTGTGCTGCTTTCCTCTGCTCGATTCTTTAGCCGAGGCATCTTTGGACTCTTCTCTACGACTTGTGTCATAGTTCTTTCGAAAGAAGCAGAGCATGGACATGTGCGTGAGCGGTGCGCCTGGAAAACAAACAAAAAGCCGTATGCGCGTTTCAAATGTATACAACGGTAGCCGCCACAGTACGTCACGCTCCTTTATAGCACACTGATGGTTTATAATGCGTCGTGGACAGTGGCGCAGCCAGGGGTTGGCACACCGGGCCCGTGCCCCCCCCCCCCCCCTTGAAATTTTTTCGCCATGTCATACATAGCGCAAAATGACCATTTACCTGCCCCGCCCCCCTTCAGATCAATGAGTTGCCCCCCCCCCCCCCTGCCACCCCCCCCGAAAATAGTTCTGCCTACGCCCCTGGTCATGGACGTATCTATCGCGCAGATTTAGTCATTTCGTTCTGGTTTTCTTGAACGCTATACGTGTGCGTTCCTTTGAATCTTATTTTTATATTGCGCTCTTAGCTTTTGCGTTCTACGGCGGCGTTGCAATAGTGTGCAGTATATCGAAACACATACGGGGGGACCGCGATCAGTGGAAACATCAGTGCGATGAGCTACACAACGAATAGCTCCAATGTATGGGATCTGTAACTTTAGCTCCAACGTGTTCAGAGCGCACACTGGTAGAAGAAAGCAAAAGCAAATTAAAACGGAAGGGATACGGGGTGTACAGTGAAGGGTGGAAACGGCGTGCGGATTATGTGTATCGGTGCACACTGCTCTTTCGCCGATCATCTCGTGTGGCGGTAACTATTTTCTGCGAATCCACGCAGCAGCCACTGTTGCACTGGTTCTTAATGCCTGTGCTTCTCAGCTTAAGCCATCGACAGAGCCTTACACACGTTTCATTGCGATAGCAATTATATGGACACTCTCGGCTGATTTTTGCCGTCGCCGTCGCCGTCATATCCCGGATATGTGTATGTATTTATATATATCAAAAGGCATAAAGAAAAATAATTAGCAACTAAAAATTCCAACGCACCTGATCGGGGATTCGAAGCAGCGACCCCTCGCTCCGCACCCTGCTGCGCTATCCTACACAGCCACACGCCATGCTTTTGCCAGCGATATAACGGCGAGCTATTCATATGCACCATTTGCTGCTCGCGGTACGCAAGATCTCGGAACAGCTTGAACATGTTTTCTATCAAGCAACGCTTTACAGTTTCTTTCAAATTGAAAACTGCCCTTGAGACGCGCACGAAAAAGTGGACTCCCTTCTGTACCACTCATGATGTAGAAGGAAAAAAAAAGAACACAGGGCACACTTGGCGTCAAACGCCACCGCGCGGCAAGAGACGCAGAGGGGTCATTCCACGTGCCGCAGTTTAAAAGAAAAAAATTACACCATCTCCCGCTAAAGAGAACCATGTGTAGATGTGAAGCAGCGGGCGCTAACGCTTACACTGGCGGTGGCGTTGACGCTGGCGCTATCGCAGCGTTGCGCAGGAGAGAAAACTGAGGAGGCGCAAAGGACGCAGTGATGGAGCGGTGTTTCCCACTGGAACATGCCAATCGCTGCTAATCTGCAATAAGAGACAGAAGACTCCGACTGGACACAGAGACCCGCAGTGCGCTTTTAGTTAACGCGCACGCTGCGAATTTTTATTGTTCAACAACGCACAGGAGAAATTTCCCACCGGCACCACCTTGGAGGTCAAGATCCATTGCCATATATACGGGATGCACAGTGAACGGTTGTGCAGCGCGAGCAGTCGGTTTTTTCAGCCAACAAACTCGCTAGCAGACGCTGCCTGCGTCGGCGTCACGAGGTGAGAGAGGGGGGGAGCGTAGGAGAGGAGAGAGAGAGGGGGGGGGGGACGCGTATGCGCAGTGGGGTGTGGACGCTGTGGGCAGGGATGCCTAGAGGGGAGAGCGTAGGAGAGAGAGGGGGGGGACGCGCATGCGCAGTGGGAGTGTGGACGCCGTGGGCTGGGATGCCTAGAGGAGAGAGGGGGGAGCGTAGAAGGAGAGAGGAGGGAAGGCGCATGCGCAGTGAGGGTGTGGTTGCCGCGGGGAGGGATGCCTAGAGGAGAGAGAGAGGGGGGAGAGGAGGTTTTTATTTTTTTTGAAAGGGTTTGCGCATGCGCAGTAAGGGTGGTCACGCCGCACACCACCACCGGATTAAGCTTCGCCATAAGATGCTTCACATCTAAAAATTACACCATCTCCCACTAAAGGGAACCATGAGGAGATGCGAATGAGCACTGGGGGAGTGCACACCAAGTTTCCGTTTACGTTCACTCGGCCGTCGAAGCCAAGCGTCGGCGTCGAGCTACCGCTTCCGCTACGTAGAGACAACGCGAGTCTGCGGCAAGAGTAGCAAGGCTTTCGAGACAACCGCAGCGTCCGGGAACCGACGGAGCCACCGCACGATTCAAGCGAGACTTCCTCGACCGAGCGCACGCGCTTATATGAAACGTGGGAGGGAGATGAGGGAGTGGGTTTACAGGCTGCAGCGCGGGGGGGAGGAGAGGAGAGAAGGCGACCGAACGCCTGCGTAAAGGAGGAGAGTGGGAGAGGGAGTAGGCGCATGCGCAGTAAGGGTGGTCAGGACGCACACCACCACCGGACTGAGCTCGGCTCTAAGATGTTTCGCACCTAAAAGAAGTATCAAACAGCGTCGAAAAGTCTAACAGTATCATATAATATAACCAATTCTTGGCCAATCTCCCTGAGTGGGTATGAGGCATGTCAGAGGCAACAACAACAACAGCGTCGGCTTCTGCATTGTGGACACTCGCAGCGCGTTGCTCAAATACAAACACGTAACAACTGTGACCATAGGCGTGCGCACGAGGGGGGGCAGAGGGGGTGGCCGCCCCCCCTTGGTCACCTAAGACAGGGGGGCGCAAAGTCTGCCCCACACATTGGCTTAATAGGGAGGGGGGGGGCGCTGCGATAAACCTTCGCCCCCCCCTGCCCCCCCCCCCCTGAAGGGGAATCCTGCTCACGCCTATGACTCTGACAGTTGTTAGTTCACGCTTGTCCTGTGTATACCTATGCGTCCTTTTCGAGCGTCATTATTTGTGCTGCGGCGGCGCGCTGTAAGTATCGAGCTGCTCGTCGTTCTTCGTGTGACGTTCTAATTTCTGGCTATCGCATTCATTGCTTCGCCCTAGTGGCGAAACTGTGGATTTTTTATACGCAAACCATCACATTCGTCTATCTGCAATATTGACAAGTAAATGTCTATAAATCTTGCTCTGTGGCACCATGTGAGACGTCCGTCTGTTTTAAAATGCGTATGTCGAAATTTCGTTTCGCCTCTCTATAGCTTATATTGCAGGTGTGCAACTAAAGTGCATGAGGAAGTAAGAACTGAGGTTGAAGAGCGCTTTTGCGCACGCCGGTCATTTCTGAACCAAAGCGCATGGTCACTCTTGTTGAAGAAACAAGTTCGCGTTGGTGCTTTCTCCGTTCGTGTGACGGTTGACAGCAGCGTTGCCTTGTTGCCGACAGTGTCACGGCGCCACGTTGCCTCAACCATGGAGTTTCGTAATAATACACTAGAGATAACTGTGGCGCTAGTGTCTATGGAAGCTGCAACGCATGGTGCTTCGGCAACCATGAAAATGATGGGTAGTAAACGGATTTGTCTAAATTTCGTTCTTCCGGCTCCGTTTGACTCCATGTTCCCTGCATCCGCTTTGTTGCAACACGAAGTTCAGGAAACGTTCAGCAGTTCCACTCCGCCACCTTGACCTTTATAGGCTCACTAATTCAAATCGGCTTACGAAGTTGACAGCGGCTCATTCTTTTATTCGAAACGAAACCAAAACAACAGTAAACATATTGTAGCAAAGTCCTCTTTTTATGTTTCAAGAAAAGTGCGCGAAAAACGTGGACGAAAAGAGACGGGAACAACACAAGCGCATACTAACAACTGACATTTTTTATTGAAAGCACGAGAATATAAAGGAAGAAAAACCCCCAAAAAAACCATACGTGCGTGCACGAACCCAAAGACCACTACATTTGCGCATCAAGATACCCAATCTCTGATTGATGCACTGCCACGGAGGGCTTAGCGACACAACTAACACCAGCTTTTAAAATAAAATGCGCTTCCACCAGCTCACGTGTCGTACGATCCTTATGCCGCGCAATGACTTTGGTTCTTCTGAAATCTGGGCTGCAGTTACACTGACGACAATGCAATGATAGGTTAGTTGAAGGCTGTCCTTTCATAGAAAGTCGATGATCATTCAACCTTTGATTGAGACAACGCCCGGTCTGACCAATGTAGCTGTTGCCACAGGAGAGGGGGGACAGAATATACAACTCCCTTACCGCAGTCTGTTGGGGCTTCCCTGTGTTTGACATTGCACTCAAACCACTTCTGCGCGGTACCCTCCATCTTTCTTTCCACCACCCCACACAAACTGCTTAACTTATTTCTCGCAGAAAACACCATGGAAACATGGAATACCAACTCGCCCAACAGTCCATTCCTCTTTTTATGTTTTCTTTTTAAGTTTTCCAATAAATGTGCCAGTTGCGAGTAAGCGCTCGTTGTGTCTTCTTCCTGGTCCTGTCTGTTGCGCTTTAAACAATATGGAACAGTAAACATAGCCACAAGGGCGTTCGAAGCCTGCAAGCACGATGGTTAGGCCAATCCGTGTACTACCCATCATTCCTACGATGGCTGAACGATCGCAGCGCCAGAGTTCCCTCTAGTGAATATTGTAGAAAACTCTATGGCCTGAACAGCGCACGAAGCATTGGGATTGGGAAGTAATAACAGGACGAAGACAAAAAAAAAACAAAAAAAAACAGAGATAGCACGTGAAAGGATCCGATATGCGACAGATATCTTTATCGCGCTCAGGGAAACATGGTGGATCGACAGACGGTGCTGGACATCATTAATATCTCCAATTCTCTTAGCTAATACCTTTGTAAGTAGCTTGTAGACAACGAACTGTAAGCTGATCGACCAGTCATTTTTTAAGTTCTTGACGTCGTCTTTCTCGGGGATTAACATCAGGCCCGTAGCCAATAATTTTTTTCTGAGGGGGGGGGGGCTAGAGCACCGCCTCGTTGAAACGACATTAGGGATTTTGATATCACGCGCCCGTAGCCTGATATGTGGTGTCGCCTTGAAATGCGCTTGGTACGTCTGCGCACCATTGTACTATATCATTAATGGCAACCTTTCGCAATAAACCAGTTGTTAGTAGCGCCTGTCCTGTCTCTCACATCTGTTCGTCTTTCTTTTAGCGCTTAAATCACGATGTTATGTACTGACCAACTCGCCCAACAACAAGTTCTTAGCAAGGTGTGGGTTCGAGTTAGTTGGGACTCCATGATCAACTACTTCTTGCGCAAAATTTCCAAGACAACGGACGAAACAGACACGGACGGGCGCAAACTTCCAACTGAATTTATTATCGAAATGTGACATATATATACATACGTACGACAAAACAAAAACACCACTGGCACAGGTGCGCAGTGTGTCAGCGCGCATCCGCTATTGACTCCCCCACAGATGTAGTGCTACGTCCAAGAAGGCCATTTCCTTCTCTGTCAATGAAACTGATGTTATGCTCACCCAGTCGCTGCCCTCCCGTTGCATTTGGGCTGCCTCCACAATCTCTCGCGTGCGCTGATCCCAGTCATGAAAAAGAGTAGTGCACTGTCCATACACCGGTTTGCACCCACACTCGTGGCAATGAATGACCAAATTTCCATCCCTGCCCCCCTTCCAGCCTGTTGGCATGCTGACGCAGGCGGTGGTTTAAACACCGACCTGTTTGTCCAATGCAAGGTCGTCCACATGAGAGTGGAAACCTGTATACGACCTCCGTCGTGCAGTCAACATACTTGCTTCGGTGTTTTACGCGGTATTTTGCCATTTTAGGTATAAATGGGCTTGTAGTATGCAGAGTTTAGACAGTTTTTCAGGCGCAGACACCACCTGTACGCCGGCTTTTCTACCAATCTTTTTAAGATTGTGCGCGATACCGTGCAAGTAAGGAATAACCGCCATCTTTCTTCGTTGAAGTTTTGAAATCCGCAGTCAAGAAACTCTTTTTTTTTATTTTTCAAGTGTGACAGACTATTTTTTTTAAGGATGTGGACCACATGCGTTGGGCGTACCAGCCACGGTCTAAGGCCCTTTTATCATACGATTCTTGCCACTGAAAGCTCGTATGGAGGGGCATCGCAAAGTCTTGTCTAATATCATCTTTAGTTAGGTCCTGCCATCACACAGTCTGGGATAATTTTCCTCCCAGGAGGCTAGACATCCAGAAGCAGATTTTCCAGAGGCTCTACTGAAGCCCACAGCCGAGTCACTGTTGAAGATCGTTTGTAGGTCTCCTGGAGCTTTTTCCGCTGACAATGCAGAGGGAACAGAAAGGCGAGGATTTGTGGTTTTGCCGTAAGTCCAAAACTTTCACATAACATTTCAAGTGGCGAGAAAATTTGACCTAGATATGTTTTTCTCAGCGCCATGCAACCTGCCTCACGTGTGCGCTCTTACAGGTGTTATGAGGCATGGCAGCTGCGGCATAAACCGCAAGTGCAAGTTTGTAGCATTTGGAACAGAGGTAGTCTGTCAGTTGTCTAAGGCGGCGCGCTGTGGACTGAGGAGTCGCTGGTTCGGATCCCCGGTCGGGTGCTTCGGAATTTTTTTTCTCCTTTATTTTTCTTTGTGCCTTTATATATATATATATATATATATATATATATATATATATATATATATATATATATATATATATATATATATATATATATATATATATATATATATATATATAACATGTTTTCTTCGTATATCTTAGTATGTGCCGGGGGCACCACAGGAATGTACTTAACATGTCCACTTGGTTTTTTCGTTTTTTGTTTCTTTTCTCTCTTATTTTTTTTCTTTTTTTATTTATTATTATTCTTATTTTTTTTTAGAAAACACGTTTTTATGTTAAGTATGTAGAAATACGCGCACCTGGTCGTGTGACCACTCTCTCTTTTTTGGCCACTCGTTTATTTTTGCACCGTTTTTTTTTTTTTCAAAGTACAGGTGCTATGCGTATGTAGCAGTACGCGCACGTGGTCGTGTGACCACTTTTCAGTATGTACGCTTCTTCTCTCTCTCTTTTTTTCTTTTTTTTTGTTTTTTTTTCCTCTCTTTCTCTCGGCACGGCGATGATATAAAAGCGCATCGGCGCCTGGTAAATTTTGTCTTGATGAAGATCGGTCTCCGATCGAAACGTCACCAATAAACAGTTTTTTAGAAGCGTATATATATTTTTCCTATTTTGTTCTACGGCAACCGAAGCCAGACTCTTCATAATCTACGTATATATATATATATATATAATATATATAGAAGAAAAGGGGGGGTTTGACTCACAAGCGAAAAGATTTCTTTATTTGACGTTTCGGCCGTGGGCCCGGCCTTCGTCAGAATTCTGACGAAGGCCGGGCCCACGGCCGAAACGTCAAATAAAGAAATCTTTTCGCTTGTGAGTCAAACCCCCCTTTTCTTCTAATTGTTCCCGGATCCGGCGACAACTTATGCTCAAGATATATATATATATATATATATATATATATATATATATATATATATATATATATATATATATATATATATATCCGGTACATGACGGCGACAGCAGAAATCCGCTGAGAGTGTTCATATAATTGCTATCGCAATAAAATGTTACGCATTATACCTTTACATTAAGGTCTGTACACCTTGTTTTTACCCCGTTATGCAGCTACATGTTGCAACAACTTCTTTTTTCACTGCGATTGACAGCTCATATTCGACAAGAATATACGCACACGACAAACAAAGTAGGGTTGGGCCAAAATGAATTTGGGAGTGAACCTCATTTTTTGGGTCGATGTGGAGGTGGCAAACATATGGGACAGCTTGCAGGAGAAAACCGTCATCAGCTTGCCAGCTTACAAGGGCGAGAGTCTCAGTCCGCGGCTTTGTGCTACTCATCGAACATCGCAGCCCCCACGCCGAAGCAGAAATATTCCTCGCGGAAGCTCTGGCTGCACACCCGTGTTGTAGCTCCATCTTGACGCCAAAATTAGGTCCGCTCCCCAATTCAAGCTGGCGCACCCCAACTTAGCTTTCTACGGAGCCGTACGTATATATCTTTTTCACAAAGGTGCCACGTCTTCTGCGTTACAGAAACGATTAGGCCACCAAACTTACTGCAGAATGCATGCAAAAAATTGGCGCTTGAGAACATTTCACTGCGGTCTCTGGGCGCCTTGTTTTTACCCCGCTTTGCAGCTACTTGGTGCAATAACTTTTGTCTTTATCACCGCGATTCCTAGCTCATGCGGGTCTTTGAGAACTGCCGATGTTTGTTTAACTATACCAGCCAACGTTGTTATGTGACATATCTTCACTTTCACGTTGCACGATGCCAGATGATTTACCTCGTAGACTGTTTCTCTTAACAGCAGTCGTGAAGCCTGCGGTTTTGTGCTTTGGTCTATGCCCGTTTTGATTCTATATAGATACTGGGAGGTTCACTTGAACGGAAAGGGAGCGGCAGAAATCATGTTAAAAAAGAATGGACGCCCCACGGCATATGCTCATATTCATCTTAGCAACAACTAAGGCATGTACTTGATAAAGGAAAAAGAAAGAAAGCGGCGGGAAATTGCTCGTTGAGGAGACCCATACACGTACAAGGCGATGCCTCTCGACAAATCATGATAACGTCACGGCGAATAATTACAACAAAAAAGATCGTACTGACGGTGCGGACAAGATCCCGTAAGCGGCGATTCCCCTAAACTTGTTATTTTCGAAAAGTACTTTCGAAAGTTATTTGCGATCGCGTCCACTCAACAAGAAATACTTGCGCAATGCTGTCGTCTCGCGATCGCTCAATTCAGGCTTCATTCTAGTATGCGCCATTTATTTATACAGACAGACCAGTGAAAGAGTGTATGTCACATAGTTCGTCGTCTGGAATTGCCTCCCCACGCCAGAAGCTTCTTTGTGGATACCGCCCACAATGCGCACTTTCACTTCCGTAAACAGACAGCCCCTGTAAAGAAGTGCGTGCATTTTTTTTTTGTTCAAGATTATCATTTTCACTGTAAGAACTTCCATCGTTTTGAAAGTATTCACAGAAATGCCCAGGAAGGCTTCCGCGTGGTGTTTTCGTAGAGTGCCTACGGCCAAACCCATGAGGAGCGCGCCAGCGTTATCGTACGTAGCACACGAGAGACACACCCGATAGAGGGCGACTCCGTAACTCCTCTCGCCCAATAGTTTTCCTCTATGCTGTCAGCTATATTTTTATAAATAAAAGCTTCACCCCTAGCTCTATTGTCAACTAAGCCGTGATAGCCTAGGACGTGTTCTGTGGCAGGGTATAGCCTCATCAGTGCTCCTAACTTCACTGAGCCCTATTACATTCCATTGAACACCCTCTATAGTTCCTCGAATAGCACTGCTAGACTCGCCCCACGAGATAGCATTCCAGCGTTAAACGTCGCGAAGTTCACGTTCCAATGGTGCCTGTATGGAACCAGAGATTCACAGCACCCTGCGCTGCGTCATAGGTCTGACCATTTCGGTAAGCTGCTTCGCAGCCACTGGGGTCAATTTGTGTATGAAGCCGTGGCCAAAAAATGCCCCCCACCTCCCCGAAGGGAATCGTGAGGAAATGCGAATGCATTTCTTGCGCCGGGAGATTTCGCCTTCACCGACTTCTGCCATCGCCTTGAGAGGCGCCCAGCCAGCGAACGGTCGAGAGTGAGGCGCGAGCGGACGGGAGAGTGGGGCGCAGGGAGGAGAGAGAGCGAACGGCGAGAGAAGGAGCGGCGAAGCGCTGCACCTACCCTCTCCTACACTCTCTCGCACCACGTGCTCCGGTTGCTAGGGGCGAGGATAAGCGCGCGCGCCCGCAGCTGTCGCTATGGGAGAGGGAGTGAGAGCGGAGAGATAACACCTGCCGGCGCGCGGACACCGCCGCGGACAACGCCGGATGCCTGACATAGCCCGACTAAGAAATGCATTCGCATTTAATACTGCACGAAGATGGCCAATCCTTGCCTGTGGAGGGAGTGCATTAACGGCTGTGGTCACCGGTATGAGGTCGCACATCAGGCCTCTTTATGCGATTACACCAACACGCAAGATTTTTTTTAATTCAGTGAGGACTTGTGTGGCACCGGGATTCGAATCACAGACCTCTTGGATGTGAAACTGATGTTCTACCTCTACACCGTATATGATGAGGTTTATGGGTACAGTAAGCGGCGTTGGCGTGTATCCAGTCGCATTGGGAACCTGAGCTCTTCGACGTCGTGTACTGTAAGGGCGCATAATGATCCAGTTGATATCCGCTATACATAATCGTGAGTCAGTATCAATAACAAGTTTCGTTCGTTAGACAAGTTCTTTTTCGCCTTTTTTCCGTTCATTCACATTGAGACGCCACCGAGAGATGTCGCCGTGTTCACATCACCCCTGCCCTGTCATAACCCTAGTCATGCTAAGGAAAAAGATCGCTGAATGTAGTGAAGACCGACAAATATTTTATAGTCAACGAATCAGAAAAAGAAACGCAAGCTAGTGAACAAAGAGAAGCGTTCAGTCTGTAACACCGCCGCGTTAGAAAGTTCAGGTAACGCGCCAGCACCGAAGAGAGCTCTAAGCACGTGACCAGCCCCCCGGGCATGCGGTAACAGCGGCATCCCCAGGCGTAAGCTCGTCAACTTAACAGGTTACTCTTCAGGGCGTTGAGCCGAGCAAAGACTCCGTCACCGCAGTTGTTGGCCCAATCGTCCATTTCCACTCGATACGCCATTATGCCGCTGTTGTGGGTTGGTAAGCTGGACGCCTTGCGATGGTCAATCTACAGGAAAAACGTGAAACACGTAAATTGCTATCACTGGCTATACTAGTGAGACGAGAGTCTGGTCTGATCGAATCAGGTGAATCGCTCATTCGCTCTTTTTAGAGTGAAGACGAGATGGGAGCGACAACGTAAAATCAGTTCCTTCAGTACCTGGTCCTCACTGGACCACATCGTACACGGCAGAGTTGAACTGATCACAGTGGGGTAAATTGAGATACAAGCGTACTTTTTATGAAATAAACGAAGCAATAGAAAGATCAGCACATTGCACAGAAGGAAAAAGAATGGATACAGTAACTCCGAGAATACAATGCTTTTTTTTTCCTTTCCTAACGATTGAATAAATAAATGCACAACAAAACACTCGGCACTCCTAGCTTCCCCAATCGGTAAAGTCCTCAAAAAGACCTCCTCTCCCCCTCTCTCTCCTCTAGGCATCCCTGCCCGCGGCGACCACACCCCACTGCGCATGCGCGTCCCCTCCCTCTCTCTCTCTCCTCTCCTACGCTTTTTCGTTTCGCGAAAAAAAATATTCGCCTTGGTCAAAAACAATTTGGCGCTTCCCCTCAGCAGAACCGCTTTTTGCGAATTGCACGAAAATGAGATTTTGAAGAGATCATGCAAAAGAAGTATTTTAGCTGTGAGCCTCAAACGTTTTCTTGGCATACTATGAGCAACGTGCGTTTACGCAATGTTGTCATCTCGCAACTTCGTTGCATATATTTTATAAAAAATCATTGCAACTACGGCACATTGCTTAATAATGCTCTAACTTCAAAATTTTTTTGTGTTCCCCGTCTATAACACTTAAAATTTTCAACATTACCTACAATGTTTCCAAGCATCAGTTTAACGATTGTGCTAAATATGACTGCCGAGAATTATGCCAAAGGCAAACCAAAAATGCATAAGTGACAACATGGCTCTAAAAATGCAATATTTTTAAATTCAATGATCACAAAGAAAAAGGTCACCTTCGATTTTCTTTAAACTGCCCAGAATTAAAACCAAGCACCTGCTTTCTAGTGAGATAGGAGTAAGAAAGCCACCAAAGTGTCCGAATTGACGTTCATGCGCAAACACTTAATTGAGCGAGCATGTAGCTATAGTTTCCATTGTCATAATTTTTAGGTCTTAAGTATGTTCTCTTGTGTTCACGCAACATCAAATTGACACAGAATAGACGAAGAGTTCCTTTAAAGTGCAAATTTGTACGGATGCGTGTTTGCATTCGTCGCAGTATTGTTCTTGGTGACAGCAATTGTCGGAACTGTTCGTCCACATGCACACTCGGGTCGGGTTTGGGCATGCAACTGTTTCTTCAGCGCTAATGCACATAGGACGCGAGACGGGCATGGTAGGAAGACGCAGAAAGTGTCCTGTAGGCACCCGTCACAGATCAGAGGGCGCGATGGAGCTCTTGAGTGCCGTCTCAGCATTGACGGTACCGACCGCCATGGATACCAAGAAAATGAAACGCTCGCTCACCACATCGACGCGCTCAAGTGTTTCCCTTTTGGGCAACTTTTCAACAAACGCTTCCTGGGTGCGTCCATCAACACCCATGACCCCCCCCTACCACCCTCATGAAAGATGCAGCTCTGCCCTGGCGGGTCCGACTTTAAATGCGAAGCATTTCTTAGCGAACTTCGGCGAGTTTGAGCGTATCTAGCTATCTATCTATCTATCTAGCCGCCTACGACTTTGTGCTCTCCTGGCCGTATCGTTAATGGGATTTATACCGAATTTGGTATGGCATAACATGACCTTATGACGAACATAAATGGCTGGTCATATCATGAAAATCATGACTAACTTGTCATGAAAAGTATGATTTACAGGCCATGCTCATGGCGCGCTCGCGGCCGTTTCGTTAGCTTGATATACACCAAATTTGGGATTGAGTGACGTGACTGTATGACGAACATAAATAACAGGTCGTAATATGCATATAAACACGTGCATGTCCTGAACAACATGATTTACACGCCACGCTCATGGCGCGCTCGCGGCCGTTTCGTCAGCTTATTATACACGAAACTTGGTACTCAGTGACGTGACTGTATGACGAACATAAATGACTAAGTGGTAATATGGAAAATCATGACTTGTCATGTGCGACATGACTTGCATGCCACGCTCATGGCGTGCTCGCGGCCGTTTCGTTAGCTTGATATACACCAAACTTGGTATTGAGTGATGTGACTGTATGACGAACATAAATGACTAGTGGTAATATGGAAAATCATGACTTGTCATGTGCGACATGACTTGCATGCCACGCTCATGGCGTGCTCGCGGCCGTTTCGTTAGCTTGATATACACCGAAACTTGGTATTGAGTAACGTGACTGTATGACGAACATAACTGACTAGTGGTAATATGAAAATCATGACTTGTCATGTGCGACATGACTTGCATGCCACGCTCATGGCGTGCTCGCGGCCGTTTCGTTAGCTTGAGATACACCAAATTTGGTGTTGAGTGACATGACTGTATGACGAACATAAATGACAAGTGGTAATATGGAAATCATGACATGTCATGAGCGACATGACTTTCAATACACGCTCATGGCGCGCTCGCAGCCGTTTCGTTAGCTTGATATACACCATATTTGGTATTGAGTGACATGGCTGTATAATGAACATAAGTGGCAGATGGTAACATGAAAACCTTGGCATGCATGTCATCTACAACGCCATTTACATTCCACGCTCGTGGTGCGCTTGCGTCCAGTTCGCTAGCTGGATATACACCAAAATTGGTATTGCGCGACGTGACTGTATGACGAACATAAATGATAGGTCCTAACATGTAGAACATGACATGCAAATTTATGTAAAGCATGATCTGCTCATTCCTGGCTACTTCACATTACATCGATTCCCACAGTGCGTGGGAATCTGCCAGCTTTTTCTGTGTCTAGTCGCTAGGATATGCAGTGGCGGGCCCAATTTTGCTGCGTCTACTCGCTAGGCTGTGTGTTCTGGCGCTACCATCGCACCTCGTAAACTGCATTGTCGAGTGCCTGTAGACGGCACCTACGATCTACGCCTTCTTGCGCCTGGCGTGGGACGTCTGACAATAGCGTTTCCTCTTTACCGCCATGTTCAGAGGAGAAATTTCTCTTCAGTAAATGGGTAAAGTTTAGCTCCACAGCAGCATCTTCCTCAGGAACAAAATTTTTCACAGACGCTGACGCATCTGTACAGTTTACGGCCGATCTGTTTGATGAGGCTGAAGAAGTTTCCAAGACGGAGGCAGCTTCTTCTGGCGTAAAGCTCATGAACAAGGCCTTATCCAAATCTTTCTTACCCCGAAAGTTCTGTTTACAGCTAATCCTTTTCTTCTGCTTGTTCAGATAGCGCTAAACGCTCGCTTTGAACTGTGCAACTCAGCCATAAATCTCAAGCGGGTACAAGAAGCGCATGCATACTAACATGGGCTACACAGTAGAGAATTGCCGAGCAGTCGACGACACAGGTGAAAGTTGAGGCGCTCTTGCGATTCTTTCTCTCTATTCTTTTCACGTGTTCTCTTGTGTTCCGTGAACACGAGAGAACACTTAGGACCTTAAAGGTCACGACAATGGCAACTATAGCTACACGCTCGCTCATTTAAGTGGTTGCGCGTGAATGCGAATTTCCACTCTGTGGTGGCTTTGTAAGTCCGATCTCACAAAAATAATGCAACTATTTTTTTACAGATTGAGTTAGGGCACGCGCTTGGTTTTAATTCCGGGAAGTTTAAAGAAAATCGAAGATGGCCGTTTTTTTAATTGAATTTCAAAGTATTGAATTTTTGGAGACATCCCTTCACTTATGCATATTTGGTTTGCATTTAACATAATTCTCTGGCAATCATATTTAGCACACTTGCTAAACTTATGCTTGGCAACTCTCGGGGAAATTTTGGATATTCTAGGTATTATAGGTGCGGAGCGAAAAAAAATGTGAATTTCGAGCATTATTGAGCATTGTGCGTTATTAGCAATTTTTTTCATAAAATATGGACAACGATATTGCAAGATAACATTTTCTAAACACAGGCTACTTAAGTACGCCAAGAAAATCTTTAAGACTCACAGCTGCAATTGTTTCTTCGTACAATCTCGTCAACTCTAATTTTCGCGCGATTCGCAAGAAGCGGTTCTGCTGAGTGGAGGCTTCCGAATTTTTTTTGACTAAGGCGAAAATTGTTTTCCCGTAACTAAGATTGGTTTTTTTCAGCGAAAGAAGAAAGGGCGTCCGCGGTCATGCGCCGACGTTGTTATCTGAACACACCACCGTTTGAGTCGAGTTTGATGGGCAAACTATGGAGTACATTTTCTGCCACCATTCGCAACAAGCAAATGTGCACCCGACATACGCCTAAACTCGCATAAGATCCGCACATCCTGTACCCTCCTCTCCGTTGAGGAGCATTACAGTGAACTCACTTGAGTGAACTTCAAGGGACCCAAAGAAATAGTTCACTAAACTGGAAGTTCACTAAACTGAATATTCACTAGACACGAAAGAGCATTTGGCACAGCAGAAATCACGTCAGATGTGTGAAATCCAATTTATTTTGAAAATAATTCTGTAACTTTCATTTAGACTGGCGCCCACAAGACGCAAGAAGAGACAAAGCTGTCCAGAGAGCCTACGTTTCAGTGCACTGCCCCTGGCACAGCTCGTCGCTGTGACACGAAGTTTTGCCACTTTCAAATGTATCCTACAGCCTCGGCTAGAGATACAGGATTTAAACCTGCCTGAGCCATTGCCACTCCTTCGCACTTTTGTTCTTTTGGTTTCGGACGAACACTGGAAAACAATTTCCAAATCTGATAGCTCTGCGCAGGTATACTGAAGCGCACGTGGCTCGTTTTCGTCTCCCTCACGGCCGCTTTGCCTCGGCGGCGCTGCATGCACAAACAATGTTGCGCTGCTGCCCATGTATGGGCGCATCGGCTACGCCAGTGCTGCAGAGCGCTAAACTTCAATGCATTGATCGCAAAAATAAGCCCTTGTACGCAGATCAAGTTCGCTCAAATAAAATATTTACTATTCAGAAATTGGTTTAACTGAAAGATTTTTGCGTGGAATGCATAAGAAAACCGCCGGGGATTTTCTAAAAGTTGGTTATTCTGAAAGATACGTTTAGCCAGAATTGGTACAAGCGAGAGTTCACTGTAATATCTTGTTAACACAGCTGTTCAAGGCCATCTTGGCATTCATTGTAGACATTGCGGTTGCGAACCAGACAATGAAAAGTGCAACGCTGTCGCGAAACATCGTGAGCAGCCCACACGTGAAATCATAGAAGCTAATCAAACGCAACAGCTGGGTGACGTCTGTGTAAGCATGCCTTCTGTTGCCCTCACCAAAAAGAAAATTGCTTCTGTGGCTGCGATGCAACTGATTGTGCGTTTTGCGCTGATGTGTGCTCTTGTCGTCATGTGTATATATTTCTAGCGTTCTCGCTAATAAAAATTTAGTTGAAGTCAGCGCCTGTGTTGTGTCCTTTCATGTGTCCTCGCTCATTTTGTGCTATGCAAATATTTCGACTCCTCTGCGCGATTCTGAAGAGGTGCGATGTCTTTTTACGCTGTTCTATCGCTCTCACTTTTTCCGACCACGCGTACAAAAAATCCGCTGTATCTCTATCCGCCTCCGCAAAGGCAAACACCGTCCTCTTCAATAACAGCCTTGTTGCGAGAGCAGTTATTCGTCGCGTGCTCCACGGGGGGTAGTTTATGAAATCCCTCTGACATGCGGGAAAGTATACATCGGCCAAACGGGTCGGTGTATAAATGAAAGACTAAGGGAACACCAGCTTTCCATAAAGAACGGACAAGGCTCTAATTTGCCTCTTCATTGCAGCGCATGCCCTTTGGTTGCGTGTGGCAAACCGTGCCAGTCTTTGCTGGCGTCAACGAAAATTTTGAGGCGAAGTCGGGACCAGTTGGCACGTGAGCTTGCCGAGGCTTTCTTCATCATGAAAAAAAGATACATTTGTGTCAGTGATACCTCCATAAGGTTGTATGATAATAAAAGCAGGTTCCTCGCATGCGCATAGATGAATCGGCAGTTTATGTCTATAAATATGCGTTTTCTTTTTAATAAAATCCAGTCACGAGTCTGCGCTCGTCCTCGTTCACCACTTTGTCCATGTGTCGTTTGCGCAGCACCTTGTTTAATCATGTAGGACCGACTCGCCCAGCAATATGCATTATTGAGTTATACGGGCACTCACAGCGTGTTGTTGCCGTCACCGTGATTCGTGGGTCGGCAGATGAAGTGGAATTCACTCAGCCTCGCTGAACAAATGCATTTTTTTTGTTTTTTTTTGCGCTTAGGGCTCACTCAGACTCGGAAACGTTTCCCTCAGCCGGACTCACTCGGACTCAGACTCGCTAAAACTGTTTTTACTCGGGCTCACTCAGACTCAGGCTTACCAAAATAGCACTCAGCCGAACTCACTCAGACTCACACTCACGGCTTGATTTGAGTAGGGACTCGACTCATGAGTGTGTCAGCGTATAATTACAATTTTCTACTATGTAGTCAACGCTATTTCACGATGTCCCACATAATTGTCGCTCTCCATGCACCTTCCGGTGTCGTACCTTCAAGTACGATTTATTTAGGGTTGGAATTCAGTAAGAACTTTTGAATTAACGACACGACTCACACGACATATCTTCATCAAGAACACTTCGTGACAGAGTTTGCGGAATGAACGTAATACAAACGAGGACGCGCAAACGAGGACAAACACGTGCGCTGACTCGAACTAACATTTCATTTCTACCGAAGCAGAACAAAATAACAACTGAAAAAAAAAGGCCGATAACATACACTCATCTCGCTTGTACAAGGCAATGAAAGAAGGAAAATAACGAAACAAGTGGCTCACTAAATACACAAACTGCGGAAACCATCTTTTAGGCATGGTACTTCTGTCTTTGATAAGGCTATGGAAGCTTTGCTGATGTACTTGTCACCTTCCAGTGACATGTAAAAAACCTGCATTATTTGCGTTGTGCGCTTATCGATGTGCCGATACAAAATTTTACCGATGCAAAATGTTCAAGATGACACCGGTTGTCATTTGGCCCTCCATTCTCGCACAAGTACATGTAAACCAAGTTTCGATGGGACTGAAATACGCTTTTTGAGCTAGATCATTCTAACTTTCATCCGATGAACATAAATGCTGACCAAACATTATGCATATTTCAGATTATATTCCGGCTTTTTTTTCTTTCATATTGGGAGCCCGACATTAGAAAAATTCTATGCAATGTCCAATAAATCTTGTTTTTTATAAATATTCCTGCATGTTTAACCTAACTAAGTTGTTTTTAAAGTAATGCCACTGAAAAGTACAATCACTTAGATTTATAATGATATGTAGGCCTAATATTCTGCTGTATCTGTAATATTATTTCTAACAACCAAAATGATTTCCATAACCTACTAAATGTGGCCATTTTTCCCATGGTAAGGAAAAAGTTAAGCGCG